>JUFY01029102.1:0-82109 GCA_001855655.1 Leptopilina clavipes | reverse complement strand
ATTTCCCTACAATTAAACGGTATCTCCCTGCTTATTTAATCAAAGGACCGGTAATTTTGTATATTTCACATTTCTATTACTTTTTATATGAGTTTCTTTCTCTGTTGACAAAGTATCAATTAATAATTTTTGTCTTCTTTATTATTGTTGAAATAGAGAGAGAGAGAGAGAGAGAAAATTAAGTTACAATGATATACATCTTATTTTAATTTAATTGCCTCTGATAAATAGTTTCTTTTTAAATGAAAAGTTAAAAGATTTTAATAAACAAAAAATGCTGACTTAAAGTGGAAGTATTTTTTATTTTCAATTTTTACGATTTGTTTAAAAATAAAGGCAAAACAAATTGTATATATGTATATTCACTAAATTATTACTTTTGGTACATGATATGTACTCCAAATAGATTCAAAACTTGTCATTTACATATGACACTTTGTTTATTCTTGCAATTGCACAAATTGATATAGTTTTTTTTCAAATTGTCATTGGCAATAGATATCAGTGTTACGATAAAATGACGTGATAAGTAAGAATGTCAATAGGAAAAATCTTATTTTCTTTATCTAGATTCTTTTAAAATACTAACTAGCAAATTTTCTAAATTTATTCAAACAAAAACAAACAGAAAATTTTAAATAGGTATATTCAAATTTTATTCACATCTTTTGAAAAAGTTTATTAATTCTTTTGTGTATGTAAAATTTTATAAAATGGTAAATCACAATTTTGTCATTTATGACTCATCAAGGATGAACGCCTTTAGTCAATCTATCTGTAAAGCAATGCTCCAGTAAAACAATTCTTTTATTTAGTAAATCAAATCAGTATTTTGCCTTGAATATTTCAAGGTTACAATATTTTCAATATGCCTTATTTATTGACATTATATTAAGCAGATTCAAATTGAATTATAATCAAGTTATCAATATTAACAATTTTTATTCTGCCTGTAATGGACATTTTATTTAATAATATTAAATATTTAATACTATTCATTATGCAGTGACAATGTAGTATAAATAAAATATCGCAAAGTCTTTGGTTAATACAATTTCCTTTAAGATCTATTCTAAAAGGATGATTATTTGATAATATTTTTTTTAGAAACTTTTTGTACTAGAAAATTCACACCTTGTTTGTTTTTTCTCAATGATTACATGTTTTTTATTTTATTTTCAGACAAAGGGTTCGTTCGTTGGGTCTGAGTAGTACTAAATGGTTGCCTGCAGACAGCATGTCTACTCTGTCGGGGATTGTGTCGAAGGGGGAGAAAGGAAAATCAAAGTTTCAATCTTTAGATATTAATAGTTTGTACCGCGTGAGCAGGGTGAGTATATAAATTACATGAATCTTTTATTTTCCAAAATTTATAAGGTCCAATTATGTGTTATTCTAGATAGTTTTAGATTTCTTTTTCAAAAATTTACTGATTAAATATTATTTTCATTTTTATAATATTTTACTGTTTAAATTTGACTATTTAGTTTTGAAAAAAAATTGGTTCTTTATCAAAATAGGGCGAATCTTTAGAACAACAGCAACAAAAAAGTACATTACCGCGCAAACATGGAATGCAAAGTTTGGGAAAGGTGCCTTCGGCACGGCGACCACCTGCTAATTTGCCCAGTTTGAAAAGTGAACACAGCAGCAGCGATCCGGCTGTAAGTCTTGTACCAAGCGGTGGCAGTGGTTGGGCTACAACTAAAGAAGTTTCATCATCTACAATCACTACTACCACAATAGTAAACACTCTCGACAGCAATAATGTAATAATCAGTTGTAACACTGAGTAATCTTTAATTTTTCCCCCTAAATTTTACAACTCTATATGTATGTTCTCCTTTTTTAAATCTACTTTAGACAAATTCGTCCCCATCACAATGTGTAACTGGCACCAGTCCTTCATCAACAGTGACACAGCATCCGCCATTGCCAGGACAACAGAATTCATCATCACCTCATCCATCAGACGTAGGAAACAAATCATCATGGAGTGCAATTATGAGCAGACCAGGAGATGTTGGTATGTTCTATTTCACAATTTTTTCTCTTGTTGATCACAATATATTTGCAATTGCCATTTTAGAAACAAAAATTGAATAATTCATTAATTTTTCAAATACACTTGGAAAATTAATCATAAAAACCCTAAGAAACATTGAATTAGTGACACTCTGTGTCTATTTGATTTGAGAAATCAATTCATTTTAAAATGTATAATATAGATTGTCAAGTGGATATTTGTATGTCCTATAGCCAAGAAGTCATTTTTTGTCTTTATTTTTTTGTTTTTGCATTTGGCAATGTAGCGTTCTTAACGAGGCGACAATTAGAAAAAGAATGAATGCAGCAAAAACTACATCCAAGTGCCGTTAAATTCTATGTAGACTTAAGAATAACATTACTTTCATCTGAATTGAGATAAGTTTTTTGAATAAACATTTTTTGATTAAAGATTGTAAAGATTAAAATGAATTTTATTCAATAGTTGAACGATAAAGTGATCTAGAAATGTTTTTTTTTTTTTTTTTTTTTTGAAAAACTTACACTCTAGTGTAAAATGTACATGTCACTCATCCGACTCACAAGACATAATCATTATTACAAGACGCATGGATATTCCCTAAAATTTATTATTTCGAATTTTCAGTAGATCAAATTTTCTTTTAAAATTGAATTTTTATTCATCAAAATGTTGAGTCAGGAAATCGGGAAAATCTTGTCGGAATTATGACTTTTAGGCAATATTCATTTAGTTAGAAGCAAGAAGACAGTCTGTTCGTATGGATATGTTTTATATTATAAAAAAAAAGAGAATTGATTACCATGGCGTATTGAAAAGTTTGTGATTTGGATGATGATGATAATAATTATGATAATGATGATGATAAAAGAGCGCTACCGATGGCGATATTGGTCGGCGTAATTAATAGGTCCACCCGTCATGACAACAGTGATCGGTTATGCGAGTCTCGTAGGGGGCGGGAGAGGGTCAAGAAGTTCCCTCGGACTGAGTTTCCTCGCCCATCAGTCCCCACAGTTCCAACACGAGTTCCCCAGTCTCAGTGGACAGCCCCCTGCTTCAGTCTCCATTCAGAGTCAGATCCAACAGTCCTCGATGACATCCAATGCGATCTCGGTCGCTGCTCTGCACCATTCATTGTTACAGCAACAGCCACTTTCCCACAACCACTCAGGTGGGACGTTACTTTCCTGGCCAGTATCTCCTAGATTCAGTTTCATCGTCACGTAGAACTGCTTTATCCTTACAAAAAATAATAATAACCGTTACAAACGTTTCTAAAAGTACAATCTGAAAAAATTACTTTTCAGAAGGAAAAGAAAAATATTAATTTTTTATAATGTATATGAAAGTCAAATTTATGAAACAAGCTTTGTAACGGTTTTCCTGAAAAAATTATTTATTCTTTCGTTTCTTCACGTGCATTTTTTAATAATAGAAATTGCATTACAGTTTTTCTCATTCATTTTTCAAAATTATTGTATGTTATTAATTTATCTCTGATTTATAATTCGATGAAATGTGTCTATTTTTTTCCTTTCGTTTTATATGAATGGCATAGATAAGATTTCTTATCATTTTTTCTAAAAAAAAAAATATATATATATACGTTTTTTGAGCAGATGCAGCTACCATCCCTTAACTCACCACCATTTAGACACTTCATTTTTTTATTATTAAAAATAAAACACCTTAATTTCATCTAATTTACCTCTCATCTTTTCATTAATAAAAAAATACTGATGGAGATTTATCTCTTTAATTAGTTACTCGTGAGGACGCTGCTTGCCAAAAAAAAAAGAAAAAAATTGCCCTAATTTTTTTCTGTAAGAAAAAAAAAAAGATAAACGAAAAAGAAAAACAAGAATTAAACATGGTTGATGCATCTGCTTTGTCAGAAGAGAAATATGCGTTTATTTATCAACAATTTCTTTCTTTATTTTGCTGTTCCATTTCAATTAGCGTTTATAAATAGCAAATTGTCAATGTTTTTTGTTCTTTTTTTTGTCCAAAATTAAATTATTGTGTTAAAAAGGATTGTATTATTTTTTTTCTATTGACGTAAACGTAGGAGGTGGAATAGCAGGTCAGCAACAGCAACAATCTCAACAGAATCGAGAATTAAATGCACAATATGGTCCTGGGCCAAGTCTACGACCCCAAAGTACGTTTATGAACATTTTGTTTTGCGATTGATTTCTCATTCATTGGTTGAAATTTATTCTCTTACACACATAACACACAGATATACACAAAATAATGAAAACAAAGTTTAAGATTATTTTCTAAAGAATTTTTTTTTTTTTTAAGAAACAAGCGCAGAGAAAAGAAAATTTGTTTTTAAGTGTATTTTTTTTTTAAAAAAGTGTTTCAAATTCAATTTGAAAATGATTAGAAATTGAGGATTAATGGAGAATAAATTTGAAACGAAGAGAAAGAGATTTTGTTTGATATGTGTACAAGATAAAGGGGGATTGTCTAGGAAGGAAAATTAATTATAAAAAATTATTTTACAGCCGAAGGAAGTTGGATTCAAGGTGGAAGTCGTGCAGCAGGAGGAGCTGGAACCGTGGCAGTTGGACCCGGAAGTGGGAATACTCAGGTGGCCCAGGGCCCCCTTATAAACATCGTATGTCCACCAGGGCACACAGAGGGACCTACTGGAGGTCGTCCGAACTTGGCCCAATCGCCAGGCATGGCTATGGGCCAGGCAGGCCCGCCAAACAATCAAAGTTTACTTCCCTCTGGTCCACATCAAGTCGGTCCAAACATTCATCAATATAGAGGAATCATTCCTCCTTTTGTAAGTGTTTCTCATTTTTCCTACGATTCACAATTTTACCATTCTTATGAAATTACTTTTAAACTTTTCATTTAATTTCAGATGTATAGAGGAAACTTTCCTCCAGGTGGTTTTCCCCCACAATTCACTGGAAATGTTGGACCCGGAGGTCCACGACCTAGATCTAACTTTCCACCGGAGCGTTTTACGAACGCTCAACGTCAACAATTACAGCAGCAGCAACAACAACAGGATCGGGATCGCCAGAATCCGCCGGACGAAGAACCATTGGTGACCCGACCTATTATTAAAGAAGAAGATCTTACAAAAATGGACGATATTTCTCGTGACGCTGGTTGGGCAGCTCATGATGTTATTGATTACAATCAGAAATTGGCATTCAGTGATGATGAACTCGACTCTGAACCAATCAAGAAGGAAGAAAAGAAAGAGACAAAAGAAGAAAAGAATGAGGAAATTTTATTAGATGAACGTGATAAATTGAGAGATAATCGAGACAGAGATTCGAAGGATAATCGCGATCAACAGTCCGTTCGTACGTGGAATCAAAATACATCACCGCGCGATTTTCGCGGACAACCTAATCAACAAACTGGTTATTCTTCTCAGCAACAACATCGCTCAAATCATTCCTTAAGAGGTTAGTATAATTTTAGTAAATAAAAATAAGAAAAAGCCTTTACCTTTACAATAAAAATTAATTTTCTCCAGGTGTTGAAGAAGAGGAAATTTGGAATCAGCGTCGCCGCGAACAAGGCGAAAGAGTTGCGTCAGCGGTTGAAAGAGCCCGTCAAAGAAAAGAGGAAGAAGAAAAACGTTATCAAGAACAAACGAAGCAAGCGGCAGCGAAAAAATTGCAAAATTTGGAGCAAAAGTTGAAGGAGAAACAAGCAAAGCAGAAAGACGATGAATTGTCTTCTGAAACAAAGAGTCTAATTTCTGTGCCTCAAGTGTCAATTCCTGTGCCCGAATGGGAGCGAGATAAGGAAATTCGCGAAAGGGAAAGTCAGGAACGTTCTCGTACATCCTCAGAGGGTAAGGAAGAGAAAAGAGATTCTCGTGAGCAGGTGTCAAGTGAATTTCGTGAAAGAGCCTCATTTATGAGGCAAGTAGATACTCCTCGCGTTGAACGCGATCGTGAACAACGTGAACGTGAACGTGACCGCGACCGCGATCAAAGGGAAATGCGTGAACGTGATCCGCCAGCGTTCTCTCGACATTTTCAGCACAATCTACCGCCACGTTTTCAAAAGCAACAAGCTGAAAGAAGTGGCTCTACGTACAATCGAGTTCCATCAAACCCTGAACGCTCTGCCTCGCAACCTGTCACTTATTCACAGCAAAACGAGCCTAACAGATGGGTTCCCAATCATAATAATTCATTGAGTATGTGCCTTTATCTCTAAAATCTCCAATTTAAATTTACATTTTTAGCTTGAATTTACTTTTAATTAGAAATTAATTACTCATTCTGTATTCATGATTTAGCAGATCCGATGAAAATGTCGCATACGATGCCACAGCCCTCACGTCGCAGTAAAGATTCGGATGTTGGAAGTCCTTTGGAAGAAGAACGTCCGCCTTCACGTGATCATCGTGGACCACCAAATTCAAGAGACGATCGTTATCGTCATTCATCTCATCGCCCTTATGACAATCGCAAAACTGGTGGATATTACGACGATTATTCACGTGGCTACAAAGATTATGAATATGAGGAGAGACAATCGCGCGATTCCTGGGAACGTGACAGACACTATGACGATAAAGATAACAGGGAATCAAGAGATATGAGAGATCGTGAACCGAGAGACAGAGATAATAGACATGGTGACAGTCGCGATATTCGCGATAGAGATGTTGTAAGAGACAAGAAAGATTATGATCCTCATATGAAGGTGAATTTCAATTTCCTAATCATTTGTTACTATCCGCTTTATTTTATGATAAATATATATATTATTTAATTATATTTTATTTAATAGTTGTATATTTATTTTACAGGTTTCAAGCGCTGGGCAAGATTCTTTCGATGAGCGTGATAATCAACGTGAAAGAACCGAGAGTTCCGAATGGCGTGATGATCGCCGTGATCTTCATGATGATCGGAATCTTCAAGATAGATCATTCGATAATCGTCGAAACATTTCCAGAGATGATCGTTCCGAGCGCAGCGAAAGAAGTGAACGCAGCGAACGACCACAAAGACCAGATTCACGCGACAGTCGAACATCACGTGAATCAAGAACTTCATTACGCGAGGAAGATTTTCATAAATCACGCGACAGTGGTTCATGGATTAATGATCTCTCCGATTATGAGGAGAAAAAGTCTGATATTTTCCGTGAAGATATTAGAGAGCGCGATAGAAGACAGCCGCCAGGTCCAGTTACAAGAGAAAAACTCGAGGCTGATGAATTAAAATCAGAGAAACGCAGTTTAACTCAATTAAAACGTGGCTCTGTCGATCCAGAGAAGAAACTTGATTCCCTGAAGGACTCAACGATTGAATCGTCAAAAAAAGAAACGGAAGTTTGGAATAGAAAATTGGAACGTACTTCTGATAATAGAAATGAAACTTCAAAGGCATGGGCTGACGCTGTCTCTCCGACATTTGAGAAAGAAGAGGAGAAACTCGAGCCAATTAAGGACGATAAAGTTATCACTGATTTGAAGCAAAGTATGGAGAAATTGAGTGTTGATAAAAGAGACGATGCAATTGAGGAAAGTAAGGATGATAGTAAAGATGATAAGCGAGATAAATCATCAAGAAATAGAGCAAATAGTGCAAGTTCTAGGGGAAGAGATTCTAGAGGAAGACAATGGGGAGGTTTCAATGTATATAATCAACGTTGGCGTGGTTCTGAAACCAGAGGTAGAAGAGGAGGAGGAGGGGGAGGCGGTAGAATGTCCGGCAGACCCGGATCTGCCAGAAGTGGATCTTATGGACACACAGATTCGGAAATCAGTGGAGACGAAGTTTCTAGCTCTGCGGAATTACCAAAGGAGGAGAGAAGGCCAAAATCACCGAAACCTTTCCAAAAAGGTGAAAAAGAGGATCGCAATCGTGAAATGTCAAGGCGTGATGATAAACGCAATGATTATTCACAAGTTCGAAATGATAAGAGACCTGGTTATGAAGGAAGGCCAACTCGCGAAGGTTTCGCCCCATCGGGTGAACCCTCACGAAGAGGAAGAGGCGGTTACAGAATGAGAGGTACAACCACTGGAGGAAGAATGGAAGGCTACGGTCCACCTTCAAGCAAGAGTCCCTTTTCATCTGAAAGAAGTGTTGATGACAAAAATGTTGGACAGCAAAATCCAACGACGACTCCCACGTCCGAGATTGATCCCAACAATGTCAATAATCTGGAATCAACGGACGACAAAACAATCGCTAAACAACAAGCCTTAACTGCTGGAATCACTGGAAGACATACAAAATCTCCAAATCAACAGACAGTAAAACAGGAAAATCATGTAAACCCCTCAAGAAATCAAATCAGAAAGGACGAACCCAGACCTAAGAGGAACCACAGTGGAAATAGAAAGGTGAGTTACCATTTAAACAATTACATCCCCCCCACGAACTTGAAAAATTAATTAATCCATTTTTTTTCTTTCCTTTTTACAGACAAGAGACATGAACAGAGAAACACGATTCCGTGGTGGAGTGGTCGTTGGTTCAACTGGTGGTAATAATATTTCAAAGCAGAATTCTTCTGACATTGGCAATGAAGATTGGGAAACAACTTCAGAAAATAGTGACGAACATATTGATGATAGAAAAGATTCACGCAACAATCGTAAACCATTCAGCAGAGGTGGTCAGAATCAAAATCAAGTTCTTGGTTCACAATCACGTCGAAATGAACAGTTGGGTAATAATCGTGATCAACGTGATAAAAATTCCAAGTCTTCCAGCGGCGCCTCGTCACGTGCTCCGGGTGCTGAAAAACGAAACGTTCAAAATACAGCCTTTAACAATCAAAGAAATAATTCTGCAAATATTCCACCATTGATGCAAAATGTACAGTCACAAAATGGCAGATCAAGGAGTCAAGGTTCGGCAAATGCTTCACTATCGGTAAAATCAATGAACAAAGAAAGTACCGTTAATCGTGTCGATGAAATTAAACTCAATGATCCGAATTTAGTGAATCAGGCGCTAAATGATATAAACAAGAAATCAATCTCCAAGGACAAGAAGAATGACAATGAGTCTGATACAAATAATTATTCAACTGGCGGTGATGAAGGTGTGAACAGTACCGAAGATAAAGTTGATTCCGACGGATTCCAAGAGGTACGTTCCAAAAAGAATGTTAAAGATTCAAGACATAATCAGAAAGATGATGTGAAAACGTCGTCGAGACGTGACAAAGACAAAGAACGTGAGCGCGAAAGATCGAAATCAAAATCAAATGGTCCACAACCGACGCCTCAACAAGTTCAAAAGATTCCAACATTATTGGGTCAACCAATTTTACCACCAGCAAACATGCCGCAAAAGTCTTTTGATCGCAATACGAATCGTCAAAAATTGGCACCTAGATTTCAGAAACAAAGACTGGCCAAACAACAACAACAACTTGGCAGCGATAATGAGGGCAAGTCGAATAATTCTGGTAATTATTTGAAGGATTCATCAACTGGAGGACCAGCGCCACCACCGTCGGTAAACGCCTGGGATAAACCGTTCACGAGTCAATTAAGAGCAAATTCACCTTCAGGTGTTTCAACTGATATTCAACTCATGTCTGGATTAACTGCGCAAGCCGATCACGTTCACGAAACAAATGAGCAAACAACATCGGGCGGTAGTAGCCAAAGGAATTCACCAAATTGCGAGAAAACAGGAAAAATTGGCAAAGATGAGAAAAGTATTTCCGATACAAGTTCACCACCTGTTCAAACACTTATTTTCGAAAATACCAATTATTCCAAGACAACGAAAACAAGTTCATCCGATTTGGCTATGAAATCAAAATACTCAAGTCACATGAAAACGCAATCAAGAATTGATAAAAGAGGTGATATGGATGATGATGGCAATCAAATTCAGCAGCAACAACAACAACAAGCTTTATCGGCTGCATTCTCCAGTAAGCCTGGTGATATAATGAAAGAAAAGAATCAAGAACCAATTCAAATGCCTTTGTCTTTCAACAAAAGTGAGGATAATGCGGACATGAAGCTGGACTTTACGTTTGATTCAGATCTCTCGCAATTGACAGAGGACAAGAGCAAAAGTTTAGGAATGACACGATCAATACACATGACCGGTGGTCAGAGTAGTTCAACGGCTGAATTAAATTTGAAGATTGCTTCAGTCAAGAAAGTTTGGGAAAATGCACCACCGATGCCAACAGTCGTTGAGCATGAGGACGGCAATGTTGTCACTAATGCCAACAGTTTTCCACAAGCATTCGAAAACAATGACGACGACAATTATCCTCATCCACAGTATAATCAGAGCAATATGAAGAATGAAATTGCGACCTCAACAAATGTTTGCAAGGTGAGAGAAATATATTTTTTACTTGAAAATGTTTTTTTCTAGTTTTCAAAATAACACTAATAGTTAATAATTCTAACCAATATGTTTGTAAAATTCATAAAGATTATTAATATTCTTATTATTGTTAACAAAATTAACATTATGATTACAATTGTACACTGATCTCGGGTTGTATCTTATTAAAGAAATTTCCAAACGAACTAAATTTGTTGCTACATGACGATGGAGACTGTGATCATTGTGTAAATAGAATTGTTTTTTGGTAGAGATGTTTTTGCGTGAATTGTAACTTATGTAGTATAAAAATTTAACTGTGTCCCCTGAGGGAAAAATCTGACTCTTTGCCTGATGCGCAGCTGGTTCCCCCGCAGGTAAAGCCACAACAACAAACTTCTGGTGGTAGCGCTGCGCAATCGGGTTCTTCTGTTCAAGGACCCAGTCCCATAGGACCCGGACAAAGTCCCATTGGACATCCTCCCGTAAGTCTTCAGGGACCTCTCAGTCCACCGCCTTTCAATTCCACTGGGCAACCATCTCACATTAATTATCAGGTTCGTTAAAAAACATTTATTTCAAATCAAGACAATTGAATTTTATGGGAATTTGAATGAAATGAATTAGAAATTTTAATGAATCATTTGTTTAGTCGAAAAGTAAAAATATTTTTACTTTGCAGGAATTCCCCCAGTATCCTGGTTCACAGGCGGCTCAATATGGCAGTATGTCTGCAATTCCATCGCCACCAGCGATGCTTTACAATACCGGATCGGGACAACTCCCAGCTCAGGCTGGTGGCCTTTACGGTGCATTCCAATTAGATCAGAGTCGATCGCCATTCACACAGTACCCTCCATATGCGCCGTCCTTACAGAGTTCATTCAATCAGCAAAATGTTTACCTACAACAAGCACCACCTCATGCACCGAATGCGCCGGCTCCCGATATGTATCAGAGCAATCTGTCTCAATATCGAATCACAGCTGCGGCGGCCCCTCCTTTCGGACAAAATCAACAGTTGAGCAATAATCCGAATACGGTGTTGATAAGTTCATCATCAAATTCACTAATGTCGGCTAGCGTGAAGCCATCGTCACAATCAATTGGCGCCATCGGAACGAAAGCTCCACATTTTCAAGCCCCATCAGCGCCACAACCGAACCAATTGGCTTACATTCCATACGATCCAAATCAAGTGTTGGGTGTAAGTGGCAGTTACATGGGGAATTCACAACTTGTTCAAAGGCCAGGACCTAATGTTCAACCATCGGCAAATAGTTATTATAGTGCAACATCAGCTGATGTGTTCCCAGGATCGCAAACTGGATTTTATCAACCTGGAGGTGCTGCTCAACAAACGGGCACACATTACGGCCTACAGGGTTTTGGTCAACATAGTCAAAGTTTAGCGACAGGGAATGCAGCTCCCGTTGGTCTACAAAATTTTGGCTCACAATTTTTATCGAGCTCGGGAATTCAATTGGCAGCGCAAGGCTATAGAAATCCCACTGGTGGATTGCCGGGACCTGCTAATGCGGCCGCAACATTTCTCAGTAAGCATCAACAACAAGAACAACCGAGACAATTGAAAAGTCCATCGGGCAATCAACAGGATGTACTGACTTCTGTTTTTGGATCCAGTAAGTGATTTATTTTTCATATCTCTCTTGGAATGCATGAATAGAATTGGAATTATAATTCATTTATTTTCAGCACCACAAATACCATCACCAAAATCGAGAAAGCAACAAACATCATCACAACAGCCACAACCAAGTCCTACGCAACATCATAAATATCAACAATATCAGGGCGTCAGTCAGTCTGCTCTGGTAAGCAGCTACACTAACTATGTATGTACCATTTCAATTAATTATTATTCTTATTCTTTTTTCTCGTTTAATATATTTGCTTTTCGACAAAAATCATGATTTGGAAAATATTCCTTGACACAATCTTTCAGTAGAATCAAATTGTTTTTAAACATTTTTTAAAACTAGTTCTATTTTTTTGGCAATTTCATAAAATTTTCTAAACGTAACTTTGTATTTTAATTTGTTAAAAATTAAAAATTATTCATATAAAATAAAAAAATTTAATTTAAATAAAATTATTTTATAATTTATCATTTATGGAATTTTTTAGCGTGTTAATTTTCTTTTTTTGGCATGTTATTGTGAAATTTTTCAATTATTGTAATCACTTAAAAAAATTGTTTCCTTCGTCTTGTGATAAAAAGGTTCTACAACAGAATGTTCGTGGAATGGGAATGCCACCTCCGCCTCGTGCTGGACTTCAGTCTTCCCAGCAAAGATATCCACCTCCAATTCAGAGGCCCGTGGTTCCATTTCCACCCGGACCCAATAATCCTTCACAACAGCAACAACAAAATTGTATGACTACTCCACAACAGCAGCAGCAATCTCAAATTAATCGTCACAGAACGAATATTCATCAACAACAACGCAATATGAAGATGCAACAACAATATTATTCTGGATCAGGTTCGTATTTTTCTTAAAAAAAAAAAAGAAAAAAAATTAATAAATAAATAATCTAATGCTTTTAAAATTGTATAAGAAACAATAATATTAATTAATTTTTCACATATTTTGAAAGAACTATTTGTTTAAAAAATTAATTCTCCTCTTTACATTTAATATTTTTTTCTGATTTTTGTATACAAAAGCGTTTTTATAGTTTGAGTTTACGTCCGGTATTAAAACTCTTTTAAGGCGAATGTAAATTTTTTCTTTACAACTAAAATTATAAAAATGTAATTTCAAGTATATTTAATAAATAAAATCTTATAGGCAACGTAAAAATGGATTCCAGTGATAAAGTTGATTCTCATAATGATAAAATTGCCGAGAACAATACAGGGAATCAATCTGGAAACAATAAATCGAATATAAATCAACAAGACAGCGAAAATAAGGAGGAAGTAAACCAGCAAAATGAATAATCAACTTATTAAAAGAAGATTACAGAGGAAAGATTTTCTTGTTGCTCTCTCAACAGATGAATGGCTTTCTTGTTTACTACATGATAAAATGCAAAAAAAAAACAAAAAACAAAAAAAAAAACGTTTCCGCTTATCTCGACTATTCGTTGCAAGACTTTTGTGTCGTGCTTCGGTTATATATCTTCTATTTTTCTCCAAGAAAAAAAGCAAAACAAATGCCACATGACAGTGGCTCACGAACTAATGGAAAGTAGTTTTTGTTTTTTAATTTTCTTTTTCTGCAGATAAATTCGGGTACAGTTTTTAATTCCCGAATTCTTCTCTTAAAAGTGAAAAATCTAATTCAGATTACAAAAGTTTTTTTGGCCGTAAAAAAGTGCAAGTTTACACTCACATTTATTGTCGTCGTTTTTGCACTTTAAGAAGTGCTGAGAAGTAAATGTAATAATTTTTTTTTTTGCAAAAAGGCAATGTGAACTATTGTTAATTATATATACTTGATGAGAAGTGAAGAATAGTAGGTGTTTTATAAGACGCCAACGATCTTTTTACGCACCGTCATTATAAAAGTGAAAAAAATGGAAACGGAAAGACTGTCATCCGTGCCTCCGAGTGCGGTGGAAGAGATAATACTTTTTTTTTATTTAACCAAAATCCTTCAAGAAGCTACGCCCCCAAAGGATTTGGATATTTCGTCTTTATTGATTTCCCATTGAAAAACATGGTAAAGTCATTTTTAGTATCATTTTTTCGACTTTGCTACTTCACGCTCATGTATCAATAGCTCGTATCGCAGAGCGAAAGGAGACTAAACTTAGCAATAAAATAATGAAACTAAATAAAACGAAAAAAATAACTTATAAAGAAATAATTATCTACTGCCATTGGAAGAAATTCCCTCGAGAGGATAATGAAAAAAAAGAAATTTCCTTCAAAACTCGGACGTGTCTTTTTTGTAAACTTTGTATTTCAAAAAAAAAAAAAAAAAAAATGTGAAATGAAATCAGAGGATGTAAAGAGAGAAAAAATAGGAGAAAGGAAGATGAGAAAAAAGAAAAAGTAATCCCGTTGACGGGCTGCTGCACAAAAGGCATATGAGACGTTTTTTTAAAAACAATGTATGTTTTTGAAAAATGATCCTTCAATTTTTAGAAATTAGTGAAAGATATCCTTTCCGATATTTGCTATTATAATTTTTCTTAATTTTATTATATGTTTGCACGTGTACACTGAAGGTAAAATTGAATGAAAGTAAAAGAAAAAAAAAGTAGAGGAAAAATTGAGTATGTAAGATTCTTTAAACGTATAATTATTAAAGGTATAAAAGAATGAAAAGAGAAATGTTCGATCGTGTTCTACTGCTTCGATGCGGTATTTTTAAATTGTGTCTAAGGCACAAGGGCAGCGGTACGGGGGTCTGTCGTTCGATCAAAAAAAAAAAAAAAAAAAAAGAAGCGAAAGAAATGAGAATCGTGTCAACTGAATTAGAAGAAGAAAAAAGAATCACCTGAAATTCTCATTCTTTTTGCAATTTTCGACCAAGAGGAAATTAAATGTACTCTACGATCGATATGATACTATTGCGATTGACAATGCGTGATATAAGACCTGTAAATATTGTTTTATTTGAAAGACTGAATTTTGTGTGGCCGTCGTTGTAACAATTCCAAGGTACTTTTTTTTATTTATTTTTATTTTTATTTTTTTTGTAATTTTACTATTATTTCGTTGAGTCAAGCGTGGCGGTTCCGAGTTAAATAAGGAGCGATAGGACAGACCCGCGAATCTAACCCAAAGTGCCTGTATTTTTATCTGTATTGTAGTTAGTAACGTGACAACAGTAACTTATACACTTACCTGCTACATTATAATAAATAAAGGGAAACATAACGTTACTTTCTTGTAATACTGAACAAATTTACCCAAAAATGATTTAAATAATTTGATGCAGCAGAACTGAAAATTTTTTTGTCAATGATAAATATAGCTTCAAAATCATTAATTTGAATAATTTATAAAAAAAAAAAATGTTAAATGAAGCTCGTACATACTATCGGATCATTTTTATTTTTTCTTTTTAAGAAAACAAAAACGAAAAAGAAATTTAACCCTATTCTTACAAATTGACTCTGAGCAAGGTGCTCCGTCTTTTCATTCTGCAAAAGTATTATATGCCTTGTCAAGATTATAGAAAGCGACTGTTGTTACTTATGTTAGTATATTCAATTTTTACTTTTTATTCAGTTATACGTTGTACAGAATAAAAAATACTCATTGAAAAAAAGTAATAACTACTTCGTTCTGTGACAATTTTTGCAATAATCGTTTTTATAAATCAGTATGAGAAAAACTTATTTATTTAGAAAATGTATTAAATTTACAATCTTGTTTATCTATTAATTTAAAAAATTTTTTTTTTATTTAGAAACTCAATTATAACTAAGATTACATTGTATTAAATTTCAGAAAATATTTTTTCCTAAATCTGTTAATTGCACGTTGAATTTTTCAAATAAACATGATTTCATAGGAAGTCCTTTTCTCTTAATGAAAAATATTTCTTTTCAATTCAAAATATTGGTTTTTTTTACATTAATTCTAAAAAAAAATGAAAATAAGAAAAAATTTTAGATGACGTAAAGATATAAAGTTTGAATAAGGTGCAATACTTACATTTGTAACAGCATATCGATTGCTTTCTTTAAGCGAATCGGGATGGTAAGAACTTTTTCAATTTTTGCCAAGCCCTAAAAACTCCGTAAATAAATTGTACATACTAAAAAATCACAATGTTGATATACACGAGAAGTCATCGAAATTGTTATTAATTATGTAGAAAGAAATCCAGAAAATTATGTTAAACATATGAACGTAATATTTCCTTTTCTTTTATTGTTTTTTTTTATACATTGTCCCTTATTTTATTTTATTTTTTTTATTATATTCTTCCTTCTAAAATGAAACTAAAATATTAGACATATTGTTCTTCAACGAGGCGATAAACAAAAGGTCACTAGTATAATAATTATGGGTTATTAGGAAATTGTAACTCCAACCGCCAGTAGCTATATACACGTGGAATCTTGTAATTCTTAAGCTCAAGATTAAAAAAAAAAGTAAGAGATTGCGCCAATTGTACCGTCGACACGTCGTGATCTGATTTAACAATCTAAATCTTATGACATAAAACTATAAGACAATTTCACAACTTACATAAAACATTACGCTTGTGGTGTAATTATTGTCTTTAGCTGCAATTGTAAATTAAAGAGTTGCAGTCGGAAGCGAGTGACTCTTAACGTGAGTGCTTGGTTTTGATTACAACTTAATCTTGAAAAAGTCTCTTTTATCTCAACATCCCTCCTTAAATTATTTAAAGTATAATATCAGTTCATATATCACATCTTCATTTATTTACGTTAATCCCCGCCTTTAATAACCTTTTAAAAATTAATTAATTTTCATTATAATTTAAAAAAAAATATTACTAACCTAATACTTCATTGAACATTTGTTTTATCAATATTCATTATAATTTATTCATTTACTTAATAATTATGTAAAAACTAGTTTATATGGAAAATTTTTCTTTAAAGCAACTAAAAAATATGCGGGCAAAAAAATTTCGAATTTAAACAAAATCGAATATTTTCGATTATAACCAGGGTTGAATCGCGCAAACTTATGAGAAATCACAAAAACTAATGGTGCGGTCAGAACACCGCAAGTCTCCATGGTAACTTTTGAGAGTGAGAGGAACAAAAAAAATTGTTCATCACTCTCACTCTTGTTAGTTACCATGGAGACCTGCACGCGTGAGAATAGGGTCGGTTACGTGAAACGGAAACGGAGTATGGACCACTTAACCACAAAATGGCCCATATCCCGTTTCCGTTTCACGTAACCGAATCTATTCTGTTTAGGCCTTATGGTTGAGTCCACAATAGCACCTTGAACGGAACAATGCTAAGAGTGCGATCCCGTGTGAGCCGTAAGCATAAAATCATGAGTGCAAGAGAGACAGTAATATATGCTATCTTTCTTCCACTCATAACTTTTTGCCGATATTCTTTTTTGCCGATATGTGGTGACACCTTTATGCATGCATTAGAGGATGTGGCCGTACCCTAATAGACATTTAATGTTCTCAACCCTGAACAACAATAGCGGAACTACTCCAACAGGAAAAACGTTACTATTGCCAAATTCCAAGTATATTATTATTTATGAAATTATGCAAATAGTTATTTATACTGAAGTTTTAATTAACAATGGAAAACCAAGTTTTGACACCAGTTACTCCAACTGTTGAACAAATTAATGCTGATAAAATAACACAGGTAATTCCTTATTGTTAAGTCTTTTGAAGGTATGAAAATAATTATGTTCTAAGAAAAAACGTATTTTTTCAAAGCTTATAATTATTAACAAATTTGTCATATTTGAGGTCTGAATTGAACAACAGTTATATATGTTCATTTCTTTCACTATATAAAGACTACTTTATTTATTGGTGTATTTTTCTTGTAAAATTATTTACAATTTGTATAAAAATCAATTCTTTTTTTTTGATAAAGTATTCTTTAAATGTTGATACATAAATAAATGAATTTCTAATTCCTTATTGATGTCTAATAAAAATTTACTAAATGAATCAATTTTTGATTTTTTTGAAAGTATTAAAAGACATCAATACATTATTGTATTGAAGTACAAATGATATTTGTACAAGTCGTAGGACATTTTTTTATAATATATAAATGCAATATAAATATTATTACATGAGTATTTTTAAATAAATACTAGTTATATCATGAATCCTTAATTATATAACTTTTTTTTACAGCTTGCAAATAAATATTGGGCGCCACACACAGCTACATTTCATTTACCATTTGACCCTCAAATTGTCGATAATATTTACGTTGATGAAATATGTGTAACAAAATTTTCTATTCGGCGAATCATGATGTTGGAGTTCAGTCAATATTTGGAAAATTACTTATGGCCAAATTATATGTCAGAAAAAGCAACAAGAGCTCATACAATATCTATCGTGGTGATGGTTAATGAGAAGTTTCGAGAACGTGTTCAAGTATGGGAAGCCTTTAAAAAACATCCAGACCAATTTCCTGGATTTTTTCAAAAAGTTCTTGAAGCCTGTCTTGAAGAGAGCACATTTGATTATGATCTAAAAGAACAAACAGCACTTGTAGTCTTCCTTAATCATTGCTTTAATTCTATGGAAGTGAGTTTAGTAAGAGAAGAAATCAAGAGATTAATTTCTCTCACAATGTGGACATCTTTGCAAGAAGGTCGAAGGACTTTTGAATTTAAAAAACATCCTAAATGGAAAAAGTATTGGGAAAAAATTTTGAAAAAGGATAATCCAAAATTAAAAGAAAAGCTAGAGTGGGAAAGAAAATTTTTGCATAAATCGATGGTCAAGTTTATCAAGGTTTTGGAAGAAATCCCATTAGAAGGTAGAGTTTATTAATTTGAACAATAATTAATAATGAATGAATCAATTGATTGATAATGTTAAAGTTTCAAATTATTTTACAGGAAATGTTTTGCCGGATAGAGTTAGATATTGTGAGCGGTTTTTAGAGCTTATGATTGATCTGGAAGCATTATTATTGACGAGACGATTTTTTAATACAGTAATGGATGACTGTCACTTAGTTGTGCGATGCCAATTGTCTAATTTGTTAAAGCGGACAGAAGGTGGATTGTTTGGTCAAGTAAGTAAAATATTTTTCACTTTATTTAAAAAATTCACAATAAAAAAAACAAGGTTAACATTATCTCAACAAAATTAATAGAATATTTATGAGAAATGTTTCTTATTTTTGGTCTAAATAGACATGAAATAATACTCAACTTATTATAAAATGTCATTTATTGACTAAAAAAAAGTCAGTTATGAATTTCTTCATATTTATAAAAGTACAAAAATTATTATCAACTATATTCTCGTGGGAAAAGCTTTAAGTACAATAATTATGAAACAAATTGAATTAATAGCCAAGATTAATTGCTATCATTTCCTCTCCCCAATCGATTCCTTCAACATTTTCAGCCCACATACAGCAGTTACACGTTTTCCCAAGTAGAAATCTGACTCTTTTTTGCCCAAAAACGCAAACATAAAGAATTAAAATCGCTTGCAATAAATTAATGAATATATCGCAATATACCAAGGCATCGTATTCCAGTCGAGCAAGTAACAATGATATCCACGACATACTCATTATTATAAATAGCAAAGCAAACATTCGAAAGCCATATTTCATTTTATGTTGTATTCGGCTGTATGTACTCATTCGTTTAATAGTATTTGCTGTCGTGAGTACAAAGCTAAAGTCAATTATTATACTGAAACCAATGCATGTAAAAAGAAACGAGAGTCCAAGCCATCCTATAGTTTCTTGGGGAGAATAACTTACACCACTAATTATTGGTTTATCTGTTTCGAGAGTGAAATGTGCAAATATAACAGTAAGCGCTATAGATAAGGTTGTTCCCCATACAAAAGTTGAGTAGTAACAGTATGTACGAGCATCTGTCACACGGAGATAAACGTTTCTGGATCTAAACGTTTTCCACACGTAATATCCGAATGCAGTAAGCCAAAAGTAAGCACCCAGCAGAGAGACATATAAAATAATATCTGAAAAGAGAAAAACTTTTTTATTTCCGTTGATTTAAAATTATAGGTACCTCACAATTAATTCAATATTTAAACTCACCAATAATTAAAAAGTTTATATGATTTCCAAATTGCTTAAATATCCGAATAGTTGATACACATTGGCTAGTAATAAGGCACAAACTCATACTACTAATTGAATTTCCAACAAGATTTCGTAGTTGCGGTAAAACAAAGTAAACTACAGCTACAACAAGGTAGCTTATTATGGCAATAGCATGAAATACAGGATCAATAATATATCTAATTAATTGATCTGTTTCCGTCCACTTGGTCGTCAATTCTGGTACACATACCATTGCATATGTTGTCACAATTCCATCTCTACTTAGAATCGCTTTGTCTGCACAATAATGACCAAATGGATAATCATAATGAATGTTCTTAGACAAAGCATCATCATCAAAATAAAAATCTTCCTCTTTTTTTACTTGATCCTCATCTGAGGACTTAATGACGTAATGTCGTAGCATTCCCGAAGGCAATATATACAATCTATCGGATCCAGTTTGACTGTGATAAACATGCCACTGGTGCTCCCCATTCTGACATCGAGGCAAACCGATTTTCAATTTATAATTTCCAAGTTTTCCTGCAACATTATTGCTCTTAAATATTACCAAAAAACATTGACAAGGAATTTTTTTTCAATATAAAAATATAATCTAATAATTACCTTTAGGTTGTTTATTACTTTTTTCAAAGTGATTTTCATTGTCGTAAACAGATTCCGAGGGTCGCCAAACTTGCGTTTCTTTTGTTTCGTTGAGAGGAATGCATTTGTCATCTTTTAATAATTCATTTAATTCACAACATTTGCCAATTAATATTGAGAAATTTGTTGCTTTCTGAGGAGTATAATCGTTGTTTGTTTCAATGGCCAGACACGGATGTACTTGAAATTCACTCAAAATAAAGAGTAGTGTAATCAGTAAATACATGATCTTAACCTACTATTACTACTTTTCTCCAAGAGTATCATTGAAATTTTTATTTATATTTAGCTTTTTAATAATTACAGCTTTCGTTTACATTTCTAATAATAATAATAATAATAATACTTTGTCATCTTTTTCTTTCTTATTGATTGTTATTAGGTCTTTTGGTTATATTAGCAATGCAGTGTCTGTCAATATAACACTTGTTATGAATATTTTGTCTATTATTTATTAAGTAGACGTCAAAAAAGAAATAATATAAATTTTTACTAGAAACAGATATGTTTAATTTAACAGTAAGTGCAATTGAATAAATTTTTACAAAGGACACTGACAATGTAAAGACAAGATTGGATGCATTTAGTTCAACAAATAAGACACACGCACTTGAATATTTAAGTGAAAATTCAATCCTAACTATGACGCATGATCCACATGCTATGCTACAATACAGCGACGCCAAGCCAATCGAATGTTAAGCATTCCAAATGCACTTTTCAAGTCGTGCAATATCGTGTTTCATCGTTTAAAATCGTAGAATAGAGTACACCGCGGGAATACTTTCCATGTTATTCAAAATTTTCAACGACCATTTTGGAAATAAATACTTTTTAGAAATATGTCAGAGACTAGAATAAAATAAAGTTGAATTAGAACTACTTTTCAAGTACATATAAGTACAAATAAATTTCTTTTAATAAATAAATTTCTTGTAATATGTATATTATATTTTTTTCATACAATTTACAGCTTCTGGAAATGCTGAAATTCTATGCTAGATTTGAGATAAATGAAGAAACAGGAGAGCCATTAACAGATCATGATATGACACAATTACATTACACGAAAATTACGTCTCTTCAGGTAAATAAATTTGTATAATATGAAATGTATTCCTTTTAAGAAATAGAAATTAATTTTTAAAAAATGTTAATATTCTTGGCAGAAAGTTGTGTTTGCCAAATTTGATGATCTACGAAATTTCTCATTGGCTAATGTTGCCAGTGTCGACACACGGGATGCTCTATTTAAACATTTTGGTTTTCTAAGGTATGTTTCTCTTGATACTTTGTTAAAAAATAAAAAACTTAACATTGTTTTTCTTTGGTTTTTCAGCGAAGAAAAATTAAGATTAATCGCCAGTTACTTATATTTAGTGCCACCAGAAGATCGTAAAAACCATGAAAATTGGTTTCGACTTGATTTGGACTTTCTGAAAGAACTATTGGTACAGATATTTAACTATATAAAATGTTACTTAAATTTATTGCTTCAATTTTTTTAATTTCATTTTTAACGGTTCTTTTAAATTAAGTAACCAATACATATAATAAAAAAATTTAGTACATATTGTTAAAACAACTTATTAAAATAAAATTTTCTAGATTTCAAGACACGAACGAAGAGCATCACAATTGGAAGAATTAAATGAAATGCCTTTATATCCTACTGAAGAAGTCATTTGGAATGAAAGTATTGTTCCAACAGAATACTTTTCTGGCGAAGGATGTCTTGCATTACCAAAACTAAATCTACAATTTCTTACCTTGCACGATTATCTGTTGAGAAATTTTAATTTATTTCGTCTTGAATCAACTTGTAAGAATGAATTTCTTTTCTATGTATAAATATTATTTAAAAAATATTATGGAAATCGATTAGTGATTTATGAAAGTGTTAACTAATTGAAGATTGTATTACATTGAAAAGTAATTTTGACTAACATATGTTTAATTATAGATGAAATCAGACAAGATATAGAGGATGCAATTAGTCGATTGAGTCCATGGTAAGTATAATATTATTTACCAAGAAATACATGTACTCAGTAATAAATAATTCTCTTGGTTTATTTAATGAAAACTTTTAGGCAAGCTGAAGATGGTGGCGTTTACTTTGGCGGATGGGCAAGAATGGCTCAACCAATAACAGAATTTGCTGTCGTTGAAGTAGCAAAACCAAACATTGGAGAAAAAAGGCCTTCTCGAGTGCGAGCAGACATTACTATTAATTTAAGTGTGAGAAAAGAGATAAAATCAGAATGGGAAAATCTTAGGAAACATGACGTGTGTTTCCTCATAACGGTCAAACCAAAAAATCCTATTGGTACTATTTTATTGACTTTATTTTAATAGCCATGTTGAAATAATGGCAATTTAAATGTTTATAAAAGGAAGAAAATAAATCTATTCAATTAATCTTAGGTACCAAATACAGCCATAAATTAGCGTTCATACCACAAGTTGGCCTAACAACAGTGCGTGGCTGCGAAGTTGAAGGAATGTTGGATTCGAATGGACGAGTGATAGAAGATGGTCCTGAACCCAGACCTATTTTACCAGGAGACACGCGAACATATAGAGTCTGGCTGGATTCGAATCAGTACCGAATCGATATGGACAATGCCAGTCATGGAAGCGAAGACGTTTACGAAAGTTTTAATATTATTATGAGGAGAAAACCTAAAGAAAATAATTTTAAAGCAGTACTGGAGACGATTCGAGAACTGATGAACACGGAATGTGTTGTTCCTGACTGGCTTCACAATATTATTTTAGGATACGGTGATCCGGCTGCTGCCCATTATTCGCGGTAATCAAATATTGTACAAGTTTGTTTATTCAATTTATATAATTTTCCCTTTTTTCAATGCAGAATGAAAAATGAAATAGCAGATATGGATTTTAATGACACGTTCTTGGATATAAATCATCTTCGTTCAAGTTTTCCTGGATATAATATAAAATTATCCAACGATGATCCAAACAAGTTAATACGACCATTTCGATTAACGTTTCAAGATGTTTTGGATAAACGAAATGGAAGCCTACCTGAGAAAAAAGAGATAATAGTTGAACCACACATTCCACCCAGCCGAGGACCTTACAAGGCTAATGAACCGAGAAAGTATACATGAATGAAACTTGAAAAAAAAAAAAAAAAAAAAATTAGCAATTTAATTAAAGAATAATTACTTATGAAAATTTTCCAATTTTTACAGAAATCAAATACCATTTACTCCGACCCAAGTGGAAGCAATTCGAGCTGGTATGCAGCCAGGATTAACGCTCGTTGTCGGTCCTCCTGGTACA
The DNA here is from genome assembly GCA_001855655.1 of Leptopilina clavipes. Taxonomy (NCBI): domain Eukaryota; kingdom Metazoa; phylum Arthropoda; class Insecta; order Hymenoptera; family Figitidae; genus Leptopilina; species Leptopilina clavipes. The sequence continues at coordinate 58,055 of JUFY01029102.1, read as the reverse complement.
GGTAAAACGGACGTGGCCGTACAAATTATATCCAACCTTTATCACAATTTTCCGAATCAAAGAACTTTAATTGTGACGCACTCGAATCAAGCTCTAAATCAACTTTTTGAGAAAATTATGGCACTTGACATTGACGAGAGACATCTTTTACGTCTTGGTCATGGTGAGGAGGCTTTGGAAACTGAAAAAGATTTCAGTAGATATGGTCGTGTAAATTACGTCTTGGCAAAACGGATGAATCTTCTCGAGGAAGTTCAAAGATTAAAAGTACGTTACATAATTATTATTAATAAACTAATGGTTTACGATTTAAATTTAATTAAATATGTAATTTAAATTTTTTACTATAAACATTTTTTGAAATAATTTTTTTTAGGAGTCTTTAAAGGTAAAAGGTGATGTGGCTTACACGTGTGAAACAGCTGGTCATTTTTTTATGTATCAAGTTTTGACTCGATGGGAAAGATTCGAAGCAAGAATAAAGCAACGAGGTGGCAGTGCAAGTAGTCACTCGATTCAATTTGTTAATCAAGAATTTCCTTTCCATAAATTTTTCGATAACGCACCACAACCACTATTCAAGTGTCAATCTTTTGACGAGGATTATGAGATTGCACAAAGCTGTTTTAGGTAATTCATTAACCATATTTTAATTGTAAACAACTTTTTTCGAATATTATAATAATTTATATAAATAATTATTGTATTTAGATATATTGAGCGAATTTTCACGCAACTCGATGAATTTCGTGCATTTGAACTTTTACGCTCAGGACTTGATCGATCCAAGTATTTGCTTGTCAAAGAAGCTAAAGTTATTGCTATGACTTGTACTCATGCTGCCTTGAAGAGACGAGAGCTTGTTGACATGGGATTTACATATGATAACATTCTTATGGAAGAATCAGCGCAGATTTTAGAAATTGAAACGTTTATCCCTTTGCTTCTACAAAATCCACAGGACGGCTACAATCGTTTGAAGCGCTGGATTATGATAGGAGATCATCATCAGTTACCACCTGTAATAAAAAACATGGCCTTTCAGAAATATTCAAATATGGAACAATCTCTTTTCGCTCGATTTGTAAGACTGGGAGTACCAACTGTCGACCTTGACGGACAAGGTCGTGCGAGACCAAGCATTTGCAATCTTTATAATTGGCGGTACAAAAAACTTGGTAATTTGACTCACGTGGAAAACAGTTCAGAATATTTAGTGGCCAATTGTGGCTTCCTCTACGATTTCCAATTAATCAATGTGGAGGATTTCAATGGCGTCGGAGAAAGTGAGCCAAGTGCCTACTTTTATCAGAACCTCGCAGAAGCTGAATATTGTGTAGCAGTTTTTATGTATATGCGCCTTTTAGGATATCCTGCTGATAAAATCAGTATTTTAACCACTTACAATGGGCAAAAACATCTTATTCGCGATGTCATCAATATAAGGTTTTTAATTAATTTTTACATACATAATGATATTATATCGTTTATAACCACTGGAAATTAGAGTAAAAAAAATATATATTCCCAGCAATAAATTATAAATATTAAATTAATTAACCCTTTTTTTACAGATGCGCGAATAATCCTTTGATTGGTCGACCAAATAAAGTAACGACTGTCGACAAGTACCAGGGTCAACAAAATGACTATATTATTTTATCTTTAGTAAAAACTCGAGCAGTTGGTCATTTACGAGATGCAAGACGTCTTGTTGTTGCAATGTCTCGAGCGCGATTAGGGCTCTATGTCTTTGCTCGAACTTCATTATTTAAAAATTGTTTTGAACTAACACCAGCCTTTAATCAACTCATGCTTCGACCCATGAAATTAGTCCTTTTGCCTCAAGAAACTTATCCTTCTACCAGATTCAATACGGATCCTCCATCTGTTCCTACTCTGGAAATTGAAGATATGCCGCATATGGCCAAATTTGTATATAATTATTATATGGAGAAAGTCAGTACCATGAAGGTAAGTTATTTAAATAATTAAAAAAACAATCTGTTGATAGATAAATTATTCATTTATTATCTAAATTGTAAATTGTTTTGACAACGATTCATTCATGACAATAATATGCATTTAGGGAGTACACAAGGGCATAATGGAAGGAGTAGAGAATGAATTTCTTGAAAAAGCAACAAAAAGGTATCATGAAGATGGACCTCAACTTGAAAGAGAATCATCTGATGAGGAAGATGAAGATACAAGTAAAGAAATTACTACATAATTTCAACTTGGTAACTAAGAAAACAAACTTTTAAATAAACCAAGTTATGTTACTTTTTACTATAAACTTTGTTTTATTTTACTATGAAAATCGATTAAATGAATCAATAAAACTAAAACTTGATACATCCGTCAAATGAAATTAATTACGTTTCATTCTTTAAATTTCTCTCATTACACTATTTCAATATCAAATAATTAATTAATATGATATATTTTCTGCGAAAAAAAAAATTGAGAACAATTACAACTTGCTCAAAAACTCTATTTACTAAATCGTAAAACGACTAATTTAAACAGCATATTGCAAATAAAAAGAATAAATATTCCCAACTAAATTGTTTTTGGTGTTAAACTATTTTTTATTATTAAAAAATAATTATTGTACGCGTAAAACCATACAATTTGTTTAACGAATATAACAATATTATGTTTCGTCTTATTTCATTTCTTTCTATTGTTTCTTTTTTTTGCAATTCTTTTCTACGTTAAAATTATCAGGCACAGTTTCTCACAATAACATTATAATTTGCACTTTTTAAATTTTATCAATACAATACTCTTGCGTAATTAATTTATTTATTTTTCTATTCAACAATTATGCGTACACGTTTACATTCGCACGTGTACACACACACACACACACTTTATGCATAAAAGGCACATTAACATTGAAAAATAACTCATATAATTAAATTGAGGTAAAATAAAATGCATTGAAATGTCTGCTTGCAAAAATAAAATAATATAATAATAATTGGGTAATTTGGTGAATAGGCAATAAAGCTCTGCTTTATAAACTTCCATAAAATTAATAATTCACAACACTTATTTAAACATTGTCCCTTTATAAATTTAATACGGACCATTTAATTGAAATTGGTACAACACATTTTAGTCTACCGCATTCCACATAAAAGAATTTCGATTATTAAATATTACGTAACTTAATTTTCCGTGTTAAAAATTTAAGTAATTTTTACAACGGGTTATCCTTTTAGAAAGAATTTTAGAATATTTGGAAAGATGTATGTTTATTTGATTTGCTCATGAGACAATTAAAAAAAATTTTCATCAATAACTTTTAGTACAAAGAAAATGTTTAAAAATTAAAGGAATATTTTTGGAAATTCTTGTGTCCAGCTATATGTATGTATAATATAATTAGCTTAAAACATTACAATTCATCAAAAAAAAATATTATTTAAAAAATTATTTCAATTCTAGTAAAACTTAAAAAAAAAAAAAAAAAAAAAAATTAAAATTTCTTTGTGAGAAAATAAACTAATCAATTAATATATCATTTTGATGGTTTTAGGATATCCATACATTTTTAATTAGAGTGTGTCAATGCATATTATAGTTCTATGTTTTGTCTATTCCTCCACCAACCCTTTTTTCTAATATTATATGTTCTTCACAAAACTTTTTCTTTATTTATTTAACTGAGTACGATTTTAAAAACTGCCACAATCTCGTAAAATCCGCCCTGAAACTGGTTGCGGTGGTCGGAAGTTGTTAACTACCTGAAATAAATTATACAAGTTTTAAACTTTTACAAAGGAAAATAAAAGAATAAATATAACAAAAAGATAGTATTTATTACCACTCCATGATTATCATGACACGGACATTCTGCGCCACGTGGAAAATTTCTTAAACTACGGAAGATAACCAATTGTTCATGAGAAACTTGAATGTATTTTTTAAAAAGAATCCATGTTACACTTTCGCTACATGGTGGCGTGGTTAATGATCCCAAATATGTCCAGTATCCATTATTATCTAAGAAAAAAAAATGGATTCAAAATCATTACTTTCTTTAATAACAGGCTATCATAAGAAATAAAAGTTATGTTTCTAATGAAATTAAAATTAATTACAAAGAGTATTTAGTCCCTTTGATCAAATATGAAATATAATTTATTAGTGTAAAATAAAAGTTTCTGTTCTGTCCTCACAGTATATCAATATATCGTGCAATGTGGTTATATTTTTATTAATACAATTTATTCATTTCGAATGAAATAGATTTTTTTATTGTATATAAAGAAAACAAGTTAATTATTTTAAATTAAGATAAAAGTGCAGTTGCAACGTGCGAGCCAATCTTCAGGAATTTTTACAAACCTTTATAGTCCGGTTTGTTATTATCAAGACGAATAATTCGGTCAGCCCAACGCATACACGGATTAATGCATCTTTGTATACCGGCACGTCCACCCCGAACTAATTTTTAAAGAAAGTTTTAATGTATCTCTATAGATACAATGACTTAAAACCATTTTTTTAACTAGGTACATAACATGTTTTTACAAATTTTTAGAATTGAAACATTACTTTGTAAAACTCGTGCAGTTATTACACACTTTTAATATCAATAAAGATATATAGTTGAACGAAAATGTTATTAAAAAGAAACATCTTTTTATTGTCGTAAGCACACAAATTATTCTATATAAGTACATATTAGTAGATCGATATATCATTAATTTTTCGTTAAAACAGATTCAACTTATCAATTAAATGCGATCAACTAAGTAAATGTATAACTTACCAGGAAGAAGCTTATTAGGATCGATAGGATCAATGATTTCTACACTTTCATCTTTATGAAATACATTTGAAAGTAGTCGAACTATTTTGTTCATCTCCTCATGTTCTTCTCCAACCTTTAGTAAACAAACATATGCAATTTTATTAATAATTAATAGATGTCATATTCTAGTCTTTGACGATATTTTAAAGACGTGTAAAGTAATTATAATAGATATAACTTTAACATACATATTTAAAATGCATCAAAAATGTTTGATATATTTCTTCTGGAGATGCAGTATCTATATTTATGCTGCATAAGCATATACATGTATGTGTATGTATATAAGTTATTTATCTTACAGCCAGTCTTTCAAAATGCACACCTTTGAAAGGAAGGTCATTTGTATAATATTCATACATAACTGTTTTAGACAATAGTATAAACGCGCAATATCCATCACCTGATGATTGGTATAAGATAACTGTTTGGGATTCAAGTTTGCTGGAGATTATGTAAGTTTGGTATAAGTAACGACAATGTGCATCCATACAAAAATAAGCTGAGGGCAGCATTTCGTAAATAAGCTTTACGTAGCTTTCAAACATCTTTATTTCATACTTCCGGGAAAATAAATAGAGAAAAAGCAAATAATAAGAGATGATGATAAAATTATTCAGTCATCAAAAATGCTACCTTGAGAAATACTCCTAAAACAGCAAGACCATCCGATGCGTTTGCAGCTTCTGCAAAACTACTGTATTTGCTAGCATTCCAGTGCACCAAATGAAGCTGGAAAATACATTCATTTTAAAGTGACACTGTAAAAACATCATTGAATAATATCATTTTTTTACTGTCATTAAATTTATAAATGCTCTGTGAGGCCTACCTCGCCAGCAAAAGATTGTCCATCCACAGTATGTTCAGATCCTCTTGAATCGCTACAGCCCCAATGACAGTGATACTGTTCAAGTTTATATACATCATCCTTCAAAGGACCACCGGTGAGGGCTAAAAATATCAATTTAATGTTATTTTCAAATTGTATTTTTTAAATTCAGTGCGTTCAAAAAGTATAAATATCACATTGTAATGCTTTTAATGCAAAAAAAATATTGAGGGTAATAAAATTTATTTTTTGCAAGTTTCAAAAAACATAATCAAAATGTTTTCTTTAAATCATCATTGTATTCATCTAAAACATTTCGAGATGTTTCAACGATTTCATACTTTGTGTAAACAACCTGTATATAAAAAAAATGTTTATTTCAAAATTAGATTGAAATACAATAGTTATTAATACTCATAGAATTCAGTACCTAATATTTATTTGCTTTACTAAGTGAAATGAAATAAATAAGTGTAACACGGTGAGCCGGATACACTTGATTAAACGTTATAAGGACATGTGATATACATATTATTACGTCATCCTATAAAATATTTCTAGCAATTAAATTTAAAAACTAAAAAAAGTGATTTTAATTGATTAATTAAAAAGTTATCCAAATTACTTAACATTATTTGCAACTTTAACAGGGATATTTCATATCTCAGCCAATTGATATATTTAGCCAAAATAATTACAAATAAACTTTACATCAAGAGAAAAATGTTGACTCAAATAAATTATTATTTATAATTTTTATCACCTACTTTATGTATAGAAAATCAATATCATATTATTTGAATTCAATACAAAATATGTAATGTTTAATGTTTTGTCTTTTATTTATTCTTTTAATGACTGTCATAATATGTATATCACATGCTCTTAATATCCTATAGGGGTCCCACGTGAATTGACATCATATTAAAGCTAAAGCAATTTTATTTATTACGTATATGTACTGCTTAGTTTAATAATGAACAAGTTATAATGTGAATATCAAACATAAAAAGTATACTAAATAAACAAACCAACAAATAAAAATATATATATATAAATTTTTTCTTTATTTGTTATAAATAATAATTTTGTTTAAAAAGACAAATTTTATTTCTATTTTAAATGAAATAGAATCATTTCTTTTAAAACATCAATTTGAACTTTTTGATCTTATTATTTAGTGCAAAGAAAAAAATAAAATAAAGAACATACACACATCATTCATTGCTGGCATCACGTGCTTTCTATGACGCATTATGTCACGAGATGTTTTATGTATATGTACATATATCCTCACCAACATTTTATTTTACTTGTACAAATACGTTAAACAATTTTTAAATGCAATAGTATCAACATACTGTAATTTTTATAAACTGATATAATTATGATTATTATTTTTAATTATTGTTTACACATATAATTTAGTTTTACAAACAATAATTGTCTAAAAATATAGGTAACTATAACTCTTTTTTCAAATAAATTGATTTGAAAAGAGTTCGAAATTATAATATTGAACATTATAAACATTATAAAGACTTTATCTTTGAAATAATCAATAATAAAGACTTTTGATTGACAGATAAACATTTATCAAAAAGTCAACAAACCTATTTTACATTGTAAATATAGACATATAAATAATACAGTAAAAGAGATTACTCAATTTTTGCGAAAAATGTTTCTCATACAGATATTTTCTCAACTACATTATTTTCTTGTAATATTAAGCACAAAATGATTTTTTATACTATATGCATTATCATTGTTTTATACGTATTATGTTATTACATAATATATATATATACAAACAGCAGAAACGTTTTCTTTTCCCTCTTTTCTATTCTTTTAAACTTGTCATCCTTATTAATATATATATATTAGCAATAGAAGATTAAAAAATATAAGATAAATTTTCTTACATGAGCCTTCACCATCGCAATCGACTTTCCAGCAATATCCTGGATTGCCTAGTATCTTTGAAGATGTGGGTTCATATTTCCACGTTAAAGGTTTGTTAATAAGGGCTTCGTGATCACATGCAACAAGGTTCGTTACAATGTTTACAGGACTTTGTCTTGATCCTGCAGCCATAGGAAATTTTTCACCCCAAGTACTTGGTCCTGAAATATCAAAGTAACAATTTAATAACTATTATTGTCTACAAATGTAAGATTTATACAATATGCAAATTCCAAACGATCGAGTATTGCATATCCCCCTAATAAGAGACGTCATTAATTAATTATTCAAAATTGATTTATTCTTGCTACAATTTTTTGAAAGGTTTCCTCTCTCGTAAACAATAACATTGACAATGTGAAACTATTTTTAAATAAATATTTCTACTATTTATAATAAATAGAACCAAATTACTTTTTGTTATTACTTTATGCTAATGGTAAAAACCATTGCACCTTTCCTTTTTCCGGTCTGTTCGCAAAATTAATAATCAACTTATCTAAAGACCTTTCTTTCTTCAAAAGTCTATTATTTCTTCCACTGATAGGTTTGCTAATTCTCTTTCGGTCAACGAATGCTTGACCTCTGAAATTATAAATTAATTAATTCTTCAAAAACTTGTAAAACGTTCATTATGTGCTTTACGGAAATAAAAATAGAATATTTAAACTTTCTTTTGGCATAGATTTGATATTTGGTAACAAACATAATTTGGTTTTATCAAATGGAAGATATATTTATTTAAAAATTGTCTTGCACGTTTTCAATTGTTTACGAAAAGAAAGGAGGAGGAGAAGATCATTTCGAAATACTGTCCCATATTAAAGTAGGAAGGAAATTCATATTCCTAGTACATATATCGATAAATAAGTATATACATGAGCAATATTCATTACATTATTCAATAGGTATTCGAAATCGAAATCGAAACAAATTGTTTCAACTTGTAGTTAAAATTTTTGTTACTTGACATTGTTCTCTATTATTATTATTCGAACAATAGTAATGAATAAAATTTAAGTAATTTATCAAGCAAATTAAAAATATGAATATAATTTTTAAAACCACTTGAGTACTTATGTTTTGAGTCATAATTTGATATAATTGGTCAAATAGAAAAGCAGTATATAAATATAGGTAACGAGAGTGTTGGAAAAAAATTATTTCAAATTGCTTAATGATGAATAAGTTGCACCTATTTCCTGTTGACATTTTTTATGTATATGTATTTTGCCTATATACAAGAATAATCCATATACACTCTAGTGTGTGTAGGACAGACAATAAAAATACAGTCTTTACTTTGCAGTACAATAATTATTATTTTCATCGATCACTTGCGGTCGATGATTCTGTCTAGAATATTCCTTGGTCAATTTTCGTTTCTTCACCGCATTTATATGTATATATAATATTTCTTAAAAATCAAGTATCCATATACACAGTAGCAAATGAACTTTTCACCGTGTGAGAAAGCAATTTCTCTCAAAAGTTTATCTGGATTTTTCACGCGGGAATTCGTATGTCGATTTAAAATGATGCACTTGAAATTTTTCCCAATTACTGACATATCAAATCCTACGACATGTAGATATAAATTTATTGTACATTACTCTACAAAATAAACATTTCGATAGGTCCTAAATGAAAACTTATGAAATCAAAATAGAAACAAGTGACTCATTCATCTTACGCTTTTTATTTCATAACTTATACCGGAATTTAGTCTCCAAATTCAAATAGTGAAATTATTATTATTATAATAAACTTACGAATAAGTGGATTTTTCACTTAATTTTGAGTGAAATTTCACTTATTCAAATTTTGAAAGTATATGCATAAAAATAAAGGTAATATAAATGCATGTTGCATATAATTAATCTTGCAAAATATGTTTATATTATATATTTAAAAATATAGTCGTCAATTTTGTGTCGTAATTATGACGAACCCGACGGAAAAAAAGTTGAAATTTATCTTTACATGAAAAATAAAACAGATTAATACTAATCCCAAATGAAATATAAAATTCCTTTTTTCAAATAAATGACTGGTAGTAACCATGAAAAAGGACCCTGACACAGTTTTAACATGCGCAAACATAACAGGGCCCCTAAAGAAAAAGAAATTTTTAAAATGTACCCGTACTTGAATAACTATACCTATATAAAATTTAACAAAAAAATAATTTAAAAAACCAACAATAACTAGTACATTGAGCAATGTAAAGAAGAAGAAAATTTCTTGAAATAATTTTATGAAACAATACTATAATAATAATTATATTTCCATGTAAAAATAATAATAAAGAATATAGGTACTTATTTTAAATAATGAAAATAATGAAAATCTATACGAAAATAAGATAAATAATTTCAAGTGTACTCAACATGCATTAAGTTAAATTTTTTTTTACTATTACATAATATAATGTTGAAATCACTTTATACTTGAATCTCAAAATTTTCAATAGATAATAAAAAAAATTGTTAAAAAAATTGTTAAATTGTTTTTCGTTAATTAATTTGAATTGCGGTTTTACAACACCATTACAATTTTTATAAGCCTTAATACTTATTTTTTGCCTTTTGAAACTGTTATCTTGAAAATGTAAGTTCTTATATTACATTTATTATTTGCTGCTATTCTGAGATATAATAAATTAAAATAACATACATATTTAAAGACACATACCTATAGACTTAATGAACTATGTTATTGAATACAATTTTTTCATAATTTAAAAGCCAAAAGCTTGATAAAAACGATCTTTTTGAGTCTATTTTAAAAAGTTTAAATTAAATAATACATTTGTGTAAAATTATCCAACTGTTTATTATTATAAATCCATAAAAAAAAGCTTCTAAATAGCATGAATCGAAATTTATGCCGTAGGAAAACACTTGCGGTTAGCTTGCAACAACCGTTGGTATAAAACTTGCATGACATTCATGCTGGAAGATTGCCGCAATTTAACACGTGCTATCGGTGAGAATTCTGATTAATTAAAAAATTTAAATAATCAAAATACTTGGTAAATGATAAGTAAAATGTTCACTTTCTATTATTGGCATTTTATATAAAAAGTTGAATAATAAAGGTTTTTAAATCAATTTTTTGAAAATAGCAATAACAAATAATAATAATAATTTTTGAAAAATAAATAAATACCATTATGGATGGAGTAGTCCCACTCTGTGTTAGACATAACGACAGATGAAATTGTAAAGAAAGAATCGAGGGTCGGTTAATTTAAAAATTAAGATCCGAAAAGTTCAAATCCGAGTAAATATTCCCAATCGTTTTGCTGATTACTTTCTTTAACTTTCTAATGGAGAATTACTTGACACGACACAAATTTTTCAGTAATATGGTTTGGTAATTTTTCGAGTGTTCAGTACTTAATTTATACTTGAAGAATTGTGAAAAATGTTCAATATACATAAACAATTTTCACTCGCAAATAAGATCACTTGTGAATAATATTCAAGAATAACAGTATTTTTGTTTGTATATACTTTCAAATGCAATCTTTGCTTATATTTGTGTATATTAATATAAAATGATGTACAAGTAACAACAAACTTTAGTTATTATATATATATAATGTACATATATATATAATATAAAATGTGTAGAAATTTCAAAACAAGAGTTTATTGTTCGTGTATACGAGCAACTACAACACAATAATACGTGTGTGGTGGCGGACTGGCGACTGGCCTCAACTGGAACTGGATAAAACTTTGAAACCGGCTTGAACGCGTGCGCGGTACTATACATACTATAAAATGTGATAAGCAGTCTACCCAGGAATAGAATTTTTCCTTATTCAAATAATCGGCTATAGAGATTTTCCACGACAGGAAAAAATTTTCATGTTATCTTGATATTTGCTATAATTTTTTTGTAATTTAAAAAAATATAGTGCTTGTTTATATTAATTTTAATGCGATAATATCAACACAAACTGCTCCAACTAAAATCAAATACTTTTATGCAATAAATAAAATAATTATTCAGATTGCAAAAACTTTCAAGAGATTTTGCTGCAAGTTTACACTGCATTCTTCATTACTACACTAAAGATTATGTATATAGGTACATTCAATCTTTTTGTACTGTGAATATTACATATACATATATGCAACATGAAATGAGAAAACCGACCCAACTCCTAAAAATGTTGTCGGAAGGTTGCCTGCCGCCTCATCTGCGCAGTAGCATCTAGAGTGCGCAATAGATCTTGGAATGATTATTCAGTTTTTCAAATTTTCATTAAAATTATAAACAAACTCAATGTATAATTGGATTTTCAGAAATTATTTTCAATTTTGTAATCTTCTAATGGCCACTATATAAAAAAAAGAAATGATGTACAACCATTCTCCACCTGCTGGTATTAGCCACAAAAACTTATGTGCTCGCAGACCCTGAATATGTATAATATTTAATTATGTATTCAGCAACTTTTAAATGTTTCAATAATATACTTTATATTCAAATTTTTAATTTAGATTGAACTAGGTTCATGTTTTTCATTTTTCTTGCTTCTTATTCTCATAATGTCATTATTTATTGTAATTTGATTAATGATAGGTAAAATAAAAATGAACCAGGTATTTATGTTTCTTCACAGACTTTTTAATACTACATACAACTTCTACAACATGGAAAATATTTTATATAAAGCTACAAATGCACGCGCGTTTTAAAATAATTAATTATACTTGGCATAAGTATATATAGAAAATCAAAAATTTTCTCCAAGTTTTCTCAATCAAAGGTTAAACAGTGCATAATGGAAATACATAATTCTTTTTATTTCGATAATTCACACCACTTTGCCACAAGTTTGACAAAATTAAAAAAACTCTGCCAAGTATTTTTTCCGGCAACTGTGTATAATAGATTTTAATGATTTAGGGAATGGAAAAAGAATTTGTATCTCATTTACTACTCAAATTTGAAGCAACATGTTGTGTTATAATCAATTTGTAGTTTAATCAATTTCATATTAAATATTTTATTACTTCGATGATCATAAATGTTTCGTATTATTATATACATGCTTATCTCCTATTATTAATTATTTTTGGCGTGGTAACTACATAAAATATAAAATTAAATTGTTTCTATATTATTAAAATAAGTGTTAATATATATGCGTTCAATTTTAAAAATATAAGAAGAATTAAACCGCAAAAACTCGACTGATTATTGATGCAAATGTTTATGTCATAACTATACTCTTAATTAATTTGCAAAAATTCAATGAAATCATTATGATTGTATACCTACATATTTAGGTTTTCTCTGAAAAGTGATTAATTATTTAATTCAACTTTCTATAATTTAAATAAATAATGCACTTTTTACTAGCTCGTAGACAGAACATTAAATTTCAATTCGGTTTCGTGATCCCTGCTTATACATAGTATATAATTATATTTGTCAAGATTCATTACTTTTATTTAGTAGATGGATATAAAAAGTATTGCGGAAAGCGTTAAAAAAACATAAATGCTCAGCTTTGATGTGGCAGTATTTCGGCGTGTATAATAATTAATAGACTCATGTCAGAAAATTATTGCTATTTTCGAATTAAAATTATTCAAGTATACGTACATTCAATGTATAATAGATCTAACAATTACATATCGAACAAGAATTATAATAATGTACAATAATATTGTATGTATTACTGATGTATGGTGCGTATAATAAAAGTTTTCTGCTTTGCACACCAATTTTTGCTTTTCTTTTTGTTTCTTGTTTTTTTCTCATCTTTTACCACAAAGAAAATGTTTTTCTGATAAACAAAATTTTCTCTAGACTTTCACAAATTTTAAGACAATATTCTCAAAAATAATATTTCTTATACCCTGAACTTTCTCTTTCTTCTTTTAAATTCTAATTGATTTTCTTGAAACAGTTTGCGAAAACATTTTAAAAACTTGAAAAAATGATTAAGTTTTTTTTATTTTACATAATAAAATAAAAGAATTCTTTTTCTTTGTGTAAAGTTAAATTTTATGTAAATATGTTCTTACATCTAAATAGATCTCAATATAGTGTAAATCACACTGCGTTAATCTGTACAATGTCCACAAAATCGTCCACTTATATCAAAAGTTTTCATTCATTATAAAAAATAAATTTTTTTTTGTCAACCTATTTTAGGGTGAAATTATTGTCATTAAAATTTGTTTATATCAAACATTATTTAAACAAGGTAAAATATTTAATAACTACCAAAATTCTCCAGGACGATAGAGTTTACATTAGTAGAGATTAGCTCGTCAGTGACGCTTTGGCCTTTAAATGTCGTCCCAATTAATTATACAGCTTAAACTTAATCAGTGGAAGCATTGATTAAAAAAAATTTATTTAATTACTAGCGGTATATACCACGTACGTGTACATGCCATTCTCGCATTGACAGTCTTTAAAAGTTTATTAAATGTATAAATTGCATATGCTTCCAATTATTATGCCATTAATTAGTTAAAAATTCAAATGCGCGTACAAATGAACAATTTTGATAAAATAAGTCGTCGGCATTTGTAATTTACATAGACATACCTCAAAATAAAATTCAATCTTGTTCTCAACATAGATGTATTACTAATCCATCAAAGTAAATTATAAATGGGAATATATTCACAACCATCAGTACTAGGGAAAATGTAATGCACAAATTTTACTATGCTGTCAAAAAGAAAGGAAATTCTAATGTTCGTTGAATTAAACATTAGCACATGTATTAAAAAGATGAATTTTTTACCGTCCTATGCATTTGTCTGCATTTTATTTGTTTGTTTACAATAATTGTGTAGCATAGACACAATTGTTTATTATACATACATATATACCCTATTACTTGGTCGTAAACAAATTCTCACTAAAAAGACAATTCCTGCAAAATTTTATAAATTTCACAAACATTTTAGTAAGCAATACTGACGACCTTCAGAGACACATTGGAATATTATTAGTCCTTGTTAATAATCTAATTTTTAATTTGTCCGTAAAGCAGTTTATAATTTATTAATGAGAATTAATTGATGGATGGATAGATTTCTTTATATATGTAATATATATAGAAATGATTGACGTTTTTTGAATACATAATTTGAAATGTATATTTCAGTAAAATGATGTATATTATTAAAACTTTCAAGTCTTATGCTATTTTTGGCAGTGATTTATATGATTTTTCTTTTTTCTTTTTTTGGTTTTTTTAAATTAAACATTAACATTTCTGTGAGATAAAATTTGTTTGTCCAGATAAAGGAAATAGAAATAACATTTAAACACAAATGAATGAAATCTTTTAGTAGACATGACTGACGTTCATCCTTTAGGTTTTATATATATAATAATATATAGGTATATGTATACCATATACAAAATTAATTGTAAACTTGAGTATCTGAATCGTAAAATATAGAAAATTTTTTTTTATAAATCATAAAAAAAAATAGTTCTAAATACGTCAATATCTTCCTATCCATATAGTTTTTTCTTTTTGATATTAATTAAAGAGAAAAATTATATATAAGTACAAAACATATTATAAATGGCACTATACAATTATACTGCACTGCAATTCAGCGTAATAAAAATATTAGTAAATAAAATAATTCAATGAAAAATCTATAAGTAGGATGCCAGGATAAAATATCTGAATTTACAGTACTAATAGCGTAGATTATAAAATTCATTGCAAAAGGCAACGTGTGATTTCTGCGCGTGTCGCTATAACGCAAATACAACAACAAAAAGGCGGGTATATTATTAATAATATCGAAAAACAATTATTTCATCATCATCAACTGATGTAATCATAATTAATATTAAATCGACTGTATGTTATTTTTAGTAACGTCAGTATAATATCCCTTTTTTCATATATTTTATGAATTTATACGCAGGGAATTGCTATTCAAACATAGCTGGCTTATGTGAATTTAATGAATTTCGTTAGGGGGGGACATAAGGGGGAGGCTTTCTATAGGTTGGGGTCGGCTTTGGTCGATTTTGACGATTATTGTCACGATTAGTAGCGAATGGAGGTGG
The DNA here is from genome assembly GCA_001855655.1 of Leptopilina clavipes. Classification (NCBI taxonomy): domain Eukaryota; kingdom Metazoa; phylum Arthropoda; class Insecta; order Hymenoptera; family Figitidae; genus Leptopilina; species Leptopilina clavipes. The sequence goes on along the minus strand of JUFY01029102.1, from coordinate 42,345 downwards.
AGGTTGATATGGTTCTTCAGAATTTTCCTTTGGTAACATTGGTACGTCTGCGCCATCTTCCGATTTTTGATAATCAGGAGGAGGAAGTGGTGGCTTCTCCTCTTTCAAAATTATCGGTGATTTATTACCTAATGATTGCAATTAAAATTTAGTTTCTAATACGAATATTCAATCTTACTTTATTTCTTTGAATGCAATTTCTTTACCTGGATCTGGTTTTTCGTCCAATTCATCCTGAAATATAACTGGAATTCCTTTATTTCTAAAGGATTGTCTCTCGTCATCTTGCTCACTGACACTCATTTTACCACTACGTCTTCTCTTATAAAATATGCAGGCTATTATACCAGCCAGTATAAGCATTGTCAAAATAATAATTGCTGGAAGAACAAATGTAATGAGATATTCATCATTGGTTGCTCCTACTGATCTTGAATCATCGAAAGGTGGTATAACGCTATCTGGTTTATGAATACCAGTCAATTCTCCTAAACAGCTGCCTAAGGGAGTTAAAGTTATTTGTTTCACTGGAAAAGCATTGTTTCCCATAATATTATCAACACGATCGGTTAAAGTCTTGTCTTCTTTCACCACGACTTTACGAAGTTTATCAATTTCCTCATTAGGACAATTTCTTGTTGGTAATGTTGTATTTCGCCACGTCACTACAGTGCTGCCTCTAGTAATACTTTCCAAAGAAACCGTGCTTGTATCACTATCTCCAAATAATTCACATACTTTCTCAATGAATAAACGTTTTCTTTTTGCTGACTTTGCAAAATCTTCAAAAGGAACTTCCAATGTCATTGAAAATTCTACACTATATTCTTTTGGAGATGGAATGGATACGTAAACTTTTAAACTGTCTCGAGCTGCTAAACCTAAAATAATATTTTTCATTAAAAAAAAAAAAAAAAATCCCAAAAAAGTCTCATAACGCTTATTAATTTATTAAAACAAAAATTATGCAAACCTTCTTTATCCCTAGCCTCTAAGTGGTAAATTTTCGACTTGACATCACCCTTCATTGGTACACCATAAAATTCTTGATTTTTACTATCAAATTGAAGCCATTCATCAGATGAAATTTCTGATCCATCAGAATTTCGAAGAGATAAAGTCAATTCTCGAGTTGAACCGTCTTTCTTATCAAAAAATGTATCCTATAACCAAAATAGTATAGTACAGTGAAATGAAAGTATTTAATTTAATACATAATAATCAATTAATGCACATACCTCCGGCACTTTAAAAACAAACAATTGACCTAGAGTGCAATTTAAACGATCAATTTGATTTCGCAGAATAGGATTGTAATTTGCTACAGGAGTTTCAGTTGTAAAGTCTGATTTTGCGTATTTTATTATTTCATTACTGCACTGACTGTGATCACCAGGTCGATTCAGAATATTTGTCACATTAATTGATGGCAAGAAGATATTTCTTAAACGCATGCTTGGATTTCCATTTTTATCGACCAGAACCTGTTTAAAAAATATATAAAAATTCAATTCTAACCTAAAAAACTGAAAAACTTGTTTGTGACAAATGAAATTTGTTTTTAAACTTACATGAAGAATTTCTTCTATTTTCTCTGCAGGACATTCTGAGAAATTCGAGAGAGTGTCATTGGTCCATGATAAAATAGCTCGATGATTATTTTCCATATGGATATCGGTAAAAGTAATGTGCGAATAATTGTTGTCTTCGAAAAGATTAACGAGATTTTCAATTACCTAAATCAAATCAAATCAAATCAAATCAAATTTATACATGTCCTTATAAGAATTCATCACATGTATATGTATTAACTTACCCTAAACTTCCAATCAACATCACTGGGAAAAGAGTGACGGTGAAGAATATCCAAATATAAATGGAATTCAAATTGAACTCTCTTTGATGGTTGTTGAACATAAACTTCAAAGTCCTCAGAAACACTCTGACCCCTACTATTTGTTGCCGTCAGTTTAAAGACATGCCTTGAAACATCCTTCATCAGAGGGCTATGGAATTTTTTTTCAAGTTACTCATTTCATTGTTTAAAAATGTAATAAAAATAATTTTTGCTTTATATTTAAAATAAATAAATAATAATAAATTTAATAAAATTTACATCATATAAAGTTCTTGAGTTTCATTGTTTAATTCAATCCAGTCAAATTTAGGAGAAAGAGATAGTTGTAAATTCCTAGTATATCCATCAACATCGTCATGGAATGTATCATTTGCTATAATTTGGATTTTAGATTTTCCAGCCAGAACAGGAATTTTTTGTATTCTTCTTAAGAGAACTGGTGGTGAATTATTTATTGTGGTTGTACTGGTGGTGGTGGTGGTGGTGGTGGTGGTGGCGGCAGCTAACTTGGTCGTTGTTGTGGTGGGATCAGTGGAACTTGATGTTTCCAATGTTTTCCAATGTTTTGCAGTAGTTGTGTCACCAATTGTTGTAGTTACAGATACATTCGAAATAGAAAAATTAACACTCGATTCCGTGGTCGTGTCCTCTCGTGTTGAATAAATTATGGTAGTCTCTTCTGTAGGCTAAATAAAACAATTAACTTTTAAATAACAGTAATAAAGAGTTTAATCAAACCACAAACATGTTGTATAGTTATTACCATTTGTCTATAATGTGAATTAAGACATTTAACAAAACAAAAGAAGAAGAAGAAAGAATATTACACAGCAGAGACGTGACTTTTTTTTACAAATGTCAAACAATAAAATTTTAATAAAATCATAAACAATGAAATCCTTCTTTCCTAATAATATTTCAATAGTTATGTTGGGACAAGGAAAACAAATGAATTGTTATGCAGAAAAATCAAATGGAAAATGTAAACTAAGCATTTAAAGCAAGAAGCAATTTAAGCGTTACCTCTTCTGAAGTTACAATAGACTCAGTGGTTTTATGTTGTTTCTCCTTTCCAATGGTTCTATCCATTGTATTTTCATTCGTTATGGAAGATACAGTTGTTACATTTTCGGTAAAATCAATTGGTACAATGGTGTCTGCTTCATTATCAGATTGTTTCAATTTTTCCATAAAATCATCAGTAGTATTTATAATTATTGTTGGCAGTGTAACAAGTGTACTAAAGGTGGTATCGAAAACTGCAGTTGCTGAAGTAACTGACCCAGTTACATTAGAAGTAGGCATTGAAGGATTTGATGTAGTTGATATTGTTGTGGCTGGCTTAATAATCCTCGCTGTCGCAGTTTCAGTTGATAACGATTGCGTAGTCTGTGTTAGTAAATGCGATATATAGCATAATACTATCGTTAGTTACACAATTCAATAGAGCAAACATTATCAAGAAAACAAAATTAATTCAAGTGAACTAATGATAAGTAATTTTTTTCTATATGTTCACTTATTAATTTCAATCTTGAATAAAAGAATGTAAAAATTTAAGGTGACTCCACCAATTTTCATTATTTAATATATAATGTCAATTACAATATTTAATTAAAAGAAAAACTTGAGTAAATTTTTCTCAAATTTAAAGATTTCTTCTGTATATACAAAAATAAATGTTTGCTTAATTGATTGTGACACCAAAAAAACAAAAGCCATAAAAACATGATGATTTAAGCACACCCTTTAAGCATGTTTGAAAAGACAATTTACTTAAATGAATGTGTAAATAAATAAGTACATATCACTTAAACGATATTATGATCGTTAAAGTAATAAATACTTACGCTTGCAATAGTAGAATAAGAAGAAGAATATGAAGTAGATGGAGGAAAAGGAGAAGGAAGATCAGTAGAGGTTGTGGTAGTGATGGTAGAAGTAGTAGTAGTGCTAGTTGTGGTGGTAGATGAATTGTTAAAACCAGATGCCGCTCCATGATCGAGTATTGGAACAATGTCGTGCTCATCAATTTCTTCAATTTGCTATGAAACGAAAGTGTATTTACTTATAGAACAGCTCCCAAAAAAAAAAAAAAAAAAATATGTATATATATATATGAGAAATTTAATCGTTTGTATTATTGTATATTATACAAAGACAAAAAAATTTAAGTAATTCATATTCACCTTTAAATCTATTGTTTCTTCTCCGTGATGATGCCTATGTGGATGCTCAGATTCTGTCTCGGTATTAAATCTAGTTGAACCAGACACATGAGGTGATTGTGCATTTATATTGTTTTCAGTTATTCCTTTGTTACTATCTTCATCTTCGTCTTCATCATAATCATCATCATAATTTTCATTGTCATCGTCGTATCCTTCGTATTCCTGACCATTTAAAGAATCACCTGAACCAGTATCTCTACGATTTCTTTCAAATGATTTTGATGTGTCAATCTTTTTTTGCCAAGGAATAACTGGCAATTGCAATACTTTAGACAAAATCTTACTTTGCTCGGGAAACTGATACATTAATTCTTCTTGATTTTTCCTAAAACGTTCGTCGCATCCAGACTTTGTAACATGAATAATAAACAAATACATATTAACTTTCAAAACGTAAAAATAAAAATATTTATATTTGTTAATAAAAATTATTTTCAACTTACTTGCCATTGAATAGCAGTTAAATGTTTCTCTCTAATGTATGGTTGCATTGATAGTAAATTCTAATAGGGAGGAAACCATTATGATTAATAAAGTTATGTAGATTAATATTTTCCTTAATTAATTAATGCAGTAAGTGTCATCTTTATTTCATTAAACTATAGAATAATCAGGTATTCTTATTTAATTTAGTTGTACCATGTGATTTTAAATAAAAGAAAAAAATAAATGACTATATTATTTATTCTTTTGTTAATAAACAAGTTAAAAGAATATAGTTAAATGAAAATATATTTTTCAACTCTAATTGTCTTACAAAATTGTAGTATTACCGTGTGAAGATCCAAAAATTCAGCAAGTTTTTCCAGAGTTTCGACTTTAACTTTACCATTCAAATTTTCAAATTTGACATTTAATAAAATTGTCGATTGACTTTGGTCATCTTTGCAATGATTCTATAAATAGATTTTTAATAGTCAAATTTTCTATTTTCTTATTTACTACAGATAAATATATATACATACTTTTTCATTCTTGAGTTTTGTGAATTTATTTTCATTATTTTGCATAACAACTGTCAGGATAAAATTAAATTTTTCAATAATTCTTTTGTTTTTTCCCAAAGCTTTGACAATTGCAATGTACTTTCCTACATCTTTTTTCGATGGTACTCCTAATAAGGTGTTTGTTAATTCATTCCAGTAAAGCCAAGAAGGTAATCCTCTATTGTTACCTTTTATATGCACCTATTATAAAAAATGAATGAATTAAAAATATCAGGAAAATTTTTTTCATGAGTGTGAAAAATTAATATTGTGTATCAAATTTCTTAAGTTTTGTTAATAATGTTATTAATTACTAAAATGTTTAAAACATATGGCACAGTACATACCTCGTATCGTTGAATAAATTGTCCAAATGCATGCTTTACAAATTTTAATTTAAAAACATGTCCTACTGTAACATTTGTATTAAGTCTCTCGCCTATTTTACTGAATTTTTTTTTATTAGGCAATTTATGCTCCCAGTATCGATGATCTTTGTGTCGCTGTTCTCGATAATAATCTTCGTGTTGAACCTCAACAGAATCAGTTTTAGTTAATGATGACGATTCGTCACCATCGTCGACAAATACTAGGTCATCTTCCGTTGAATTGAAAGCAATGCACAATTGCGGTAAAAATAAGATAAGTACTAAGAAAAATGGTTTCATCTTGTGATTTTTTGCAGTGGCTCTTTTTCATATCATACTGCTTCGTCTCTATAAAGGAATAAACAATTCAAAAATATGTATTTTTTTATCATCCATTTAATATCCTCTATTTCAATATTTGTAATACTGCAAAAACATATAGTATTTATTTTAGCGTACAATACACGCTGAAACACTAATTAAACATAATTATTTGGGTCACGTTGGAATTACCTTATTAGCGTACTGTATTTTATATCAAGTAAAACAACAAATTGTATAAAATAGACGCATTTAGAACCTAGAATATCCTCAAGATTTCCAAAAACTTGCACTGATGCGAACTTTAGTATTTTATCATATTCGCACAGTGCTAGCTTATATGGAAATCTTGAAAAAATTTCAGTTACTGTGTGAATTGCACACCTCATAGGATATATTAATCTTCTACTCTCAAGTAAACAAGTTACTTCTAATCATACAGCAAAAAACATGTACATATAATTAGCAACTCAATAGAATCAGTTAAATTTTTAAATTACAAATATTCGCATTATTAAATTATTCAATATTCTAAACATAATAGATTTTCAAAAATTTAAGTAATTGTATAAACAAACATGATAAAACATTCACCGAGGTTTAAGTACATGACATGTAATTATAAATTAAATTATAACAAGCAATAGAAGAATTTTTAAACAATGTTCAATTTTATTTATTTCTTTTTTTTCACTACTTCATATCTTTATGTTTACAAAACGCGCTATTTAAAATGTTAAATAATATTAAAATTTAAATAAAAGCTTAAAATTGTTTATAAATATAAAGCAAACCATTTGGCATGCATGTTTATACAGAAATACAATAGAATATTATGCCATTAATGCTGAATTGACAAAATTGACAAAAGCATTTCTCACAACTTGATACATTTTTCGAAAAAGAAAATTGCAAAAATGTTTGTTGCATATAATACATGATTATTGATTATATTAAGTGACATTTATTTATTGAAAAAACTGAAACATACGATTGTATTTTAAGATCTCATCCCCTGAAAAGTGAAAGAGATGTTTGATCATGTATTTTTAATAAGAATGCAAGTACAAGAATGTGAGATATACAACAATAAGTGATGACGTAGTGAGTCACGGTATGCGCTGCCTAATCGTTTTATATTTATTTATTCTTTTTTTAAGCAACTACATAACCTAAATATTATTAATTTTATATTCCTGTATAACATTCGTCTAGAAGAAGATAATTTTTTTTGTCAATAATTCTTATATAAAAATTAGAGTATACCTACATTATTTTAATAATAAATTTCCCCATAATTAAAAATCAGTTCTATGACACAAATAAATCATTCAGAAAATATAATTATTTATAATTAGCACATAAAGACATTTCTACTTGTTGCCAAATGTGCATGTAAAAGAAAAAAAGAAAAAATTGCTAAACGTCTCCTTATACATTAAAAGTTCTATTCCTTATCAGTTCTAAAATAAAAATTCTTGTTACCTTTCTATAATGTTAAAAGTAAAAGCATAAACTAAAAGAAATAAAAAGTATACAGAAATATTAAAAGCAGTAAATTTAATATATAAGAAAATATTAATTTAATTAAGTACTTACTAAAATTACAAAGGTGAAGTGATCCTTTATAATTCTTAAGCAATGCTGGTGGGATGGTGGGTGTGTGTCAATGAAGTAACTAAAAACGCTGAAAAAAAACGGAAGACGGTACAGACAATGATGAATATGCAAGTGTTTTGTTGTTGACTGAAATATAGCACTATAATAGAAACAGAGCAGGAGCAAAAATAAAGAAAGAAAATAATTAAAAGAACCGCACAGAGTAGAAAAATAAAAGATCACATTGGAAATTTTTGAAGATTACAATGAATAACAAAAACTTTCGAAAGGTAATGTATTTAATGTAGGTATATATGTATATATGTATGTATAATAGGCAGGGCAGGTTGAGGACAAAATTACAGTACAGACTACAGAGAGAAGTATGGCCGACGATTGGCGATGGCGACCGGCACAAGCAGAAACTTTCAATTTTTAGGCTAACAAGTCTTAAGTATGAACTGCGCCGATGCCACACGCTCATGCACTTTTGCCATCGTACCGCTAGCCTCAAGTTGATTGCTCACAATTTTTACAAACATTTACTCCATATATAATTATATATGTGTATTTTAAAATACTGTTTCCTTACTTATGCGAGAAGCCTTAATGAATATCTCACATTCATTCAAAAATGCAAATTTTAAAAAATACTACACACAAATTTTGCATGTGTCAGCAACTAATTTATCAGATGATGGTATAAACATTTTTAATAATAAAACAATAAATAAACATAAAATATTTCCAGATATATTGTTTAGAAGAATAATAGAAAAAAAGTTAAGAAATGTCAATTTGAAAAAGATGATAGAATCTTAAAATTTGTAGGAATATATTTAAAATATATGTTTTCTGCCATATTTTTGAAATTACTTTAAGCATTGGCAATAATCCAACATTCTAATTCTGTCGCACATGGAGATTTATAATTCCAAACAATAAAAGCAATGTACTCCAATATCCTATAAAATTTACAATAAAAAACTTACAAGTTTATTAAAATAATTACAAGATATTTAATACACAAAAATCGATATTATTTGTAACAATTTTCATTTTGACAACTTGATTTTAATAAATAAAACTATTTCAGAATATCCTATGGATATCCTGAATATACGAATGTTATTATGGTATAAATAAACATGTTTTCCATTTGATTTTGCTAAGGCTAATACAAATTTCATTCTTTTCGAGTCATTTTCACAAAAAAATCATTCTTATGTATATAAATTAAATTATCATTATTACTATATAAGATTGAACATTAAAATTAATCATTGCATCAAAAGACAAGAATGAAATAATAATCATCAACAAACATATAATTATTAAGATGAAATAATACATTTTAATTTCGGTTTATTTTTATCAATGATTCTAGATCATTTATCATGAATAGTTTCGCAGATGAACTATACTGTCTATTCTATGGTACTGAATAAAAATGCTAGACATCCAAAGGTGACGGTAGAACCATGGTCAATAATTGCGCTTCCCTCCCAACCTTCTTCTTTACAAATTAACTTTTTGTTTAAAACACATTTACAATTAAATCGTTTCGTATGTTCAGTAGGTGATGTCTGGTTCTTGGAAATATTGTTTCTATTTGCAATCTTCTTAATTTCTTGAACAATATTATCATTTTTGCTTCTTAGATCAGTTTTCTTATTATTAATATTATTATTATTATTATTATTATTATATGAACGTTTAACATAGTCAGACGAATATAATATATTATCCACAATAGTTCCATGATCGCTGTAGTTGAGTAATTCGTATCTTTTGGTGTACTATAGAAAAGAAAATTTTTTGAAGGTAAAATAATTTTTTATAAAATTAATTTAAAATAAAAAACTCTTACCTCGTCAAAAAAAATAATAGCATGTTTGGAAGAAATGAAACTGCAATTTCCATATCTGGTTAAAGATAAATCACAATTTGGACCAGTTCCAACTGTAAAAGTTTTGTAGGACATAAATACTGGAGGGCCCGGCACATGAGTCAATGGAAATAACACTGCTCTAACTCTCAAATGACAATTTATAGAGTTGTATCCTTCATTTTCAGGATTCAATATTTGTTCTAGTCTTTGCAAAGCTAATGCCTCAACAACAGGCCATTCCAATAATTTGATTCCTTCCTTTGCTGATCGACATAAAATATTCTCATTATTACTACTACTCTCTTCACAAGCACTATCTCTCTCTTGTTCACAAATTTGTATTTCAATATCAGTTCCTTCATTCTCTTTTTCGGATGTTTCAGTAGATGTCATCTTTTCAATGCCTTTTATATCTTGCAGTTCATTTCGCCGATGTACATTTCGTTTTACGATAGGAGATAAAAAATCACCAGTTCTGTAGGAATGAATAAAGTCTAATTCTGGAGGATGAGAATAGTAGAGTTTTATTGAACAGGGAACTTTTATTCTTAATCGTTCTTCACATTGAACTTTTTTTCGAAACATTGGATTATTGGTGTGCGCTTTTCGAAGAAATTGAAGTTTAACGGCATGTTGATCTATTTGACGATTTGCAAAACGATCCCACAATTTTACACGCTCGGTCGCGCTGCTTGAATTCAACAATCGTTGATCCAAAAAATGATTCACATGATTTGGACACATCCAGCGACCACTTGGAAAAGCAGTCAGCGGTGGATCTAAACAATCCTGGTGAAAGTATAGTGGACAGTAATCACATGCAAGTAATGGCGCTTTTCTACAACTTCGTCCACATTCAAAACACAATCGGGCAGGCAGAGGTACAATAGATCCATTTTCCATACAGTGATTCTTTCCTAGAATAATAAACAATTATTTCATTTATTTTAATTCTCGATCATTTGTCTTTGATGGCCGTAATTTAGCTTCTAAATTACAATAATAATAAATTATTTTTGTAACAATATTAAAATGTACACTTACCAATAATGTTGCAACCCTGTTGTTTTCTTCTTTTATTATGAACTAAATCAGTCTTGTCTGTACCAGGAAATGTTATTGGAAGTTGTAATTCTCTAGGTAAATCAAATTCTCTTGGATTCACTAAAGATGCAGCAAAAGCTAAAATTTCCAAAGCAGATTTTCTTTTTCTGTTTTTTCCAACAGTATCCTTCTTCGAATTGTTTTTACAGGCATGACAAATCCATTCTCCTTGGGGAATATCAGATGGATCTAATGGTGGGTCACTATATTTGGGTGCAAAATAGTTAAATACATATTAAGTTAATGACAATAATATTATTTATAAAGTCATAAAGGATTGTTTTATAATTTTACCTTCAATTTTGTTGATATAATTACAAATATATTATAAAATTAATTTAAAGGACTTACTGACACTGAAGGTGAAAAGAAGCTGGACATTTGTCGCAGCATATTAATTCTCCACCATCCTCGCACGCATCACATGAATCTCGATTATGACCTCGACCAGGCCGTTTAAAGTATGCATGCTTTTTCTCTAATTTATCTTTTCTTAATTTCACCGATTTTGCTTCTTCTGAAGTTGGTGGTGCAATGAGAGCTTGAATATGCTGTAATAATACAAGAACAATGTAAATCATTTACATTTAAAATAGAAATGTAATAATGCAAGTTTTATTGTTAGTAATTTATTAAATATATATCAAATGCTATAAACTTACAGGCATTAACCCCTCAAAAGAGGTTATATCCATGTTGCTCATATTTTATAATTAAAAGCAGCCAACATTAAACATTGAAACGATTTATTAACAACAATAATAATAAAGCATACTTTTTATTCAACTAATTAATGTCAAAAGAAGAATTCTTGATATTTATAGAGTAGATGAGTATATGGAACAAAATATACAAACACAAATTTAATTTAGACCAATTTACACACTCAGTCGGTTTTCAATAATACCCAAGAAACAAATTGAATTGGTTAGAGTATAATATGTCCAGAAACATCTGATTTGTTGACTTCTTCTTTCGGCCAATCAGCATTACTCCAACGAAAAATCTTCTTTCTTTTTACAGTATGCGTTCAATACTTTCCGGTCAATTTCAAAACTTGTAAAAATTTTTTATCAAAGAAGAAATTGTGCCTCTTTTTTCTTAAAAAATGTTGTTAAAAAAAAATTAAACATTATAAAGTTTTATTGAAATGTTATTAAATTAACAGAATGCTTTTAAAATATTCTTCATTGATTGGTCAAAGAATGGAATCAATGGAATAAAGAAGAACAGAGGCAGGGTATGCGCAGATTCAGTGCGCATCGAGTTTCTCGTCAGTCGGTTATACAAAACTATTCCTGTTCACATTAGGGTTGATTTTTCATTAATATTTTTGTCTTTTCTACTTTTAAATTCTTTACTTAGACCATTTTACGTTCTCGCTAAAATTTGATATGCAAGAAAAGTAGAATTTTTCGATGAAATAGACAATTTTTTCCTAAAACTATTTCGGACTATACAACATTGTCTCGTGGCGTACATTGATCTGCTAATATAAGTCAGTGTAATATTTTTCTTAAATAATAGAATTATTTCTCTTTCAAGTTGATAATTACTTTGCAACATATTCATTGGTTTTTAATTATTATTTGAGAAATATTTGAAAGAGAAATATTCGCAAATAGGGGAAGGTGTGTATTAAATTCGGTCTCGTTTTTCTTGTCGTATAAAGCTAACAAAATGGCGACTGACTATCGAACTGATTACGTGTCGTTGGACGACACAACATGATAAGTGTACAAAAAATAGCTTATTTGATGAGATCAATATGTTATTGGTGTTTTATATTATCTAAAATCAATTAAATTTTGAGGAAAACATCTATCAAATAGGAAAAAATGGTGAGTTTTTCAATATTTGGTTGTCTTAAAATATACCTATGTATAATTATATATATATATATATATATTCCGATATATGTGAAAATTAGATGGCGCTTTCAGTTCTTTCTGATCAGCTATTATGAGAAGGGATGGAGAGAGATCAATAACCCCAAATAACCTGATTAAAAAATTCGTTTTTTTTATTCCCAGTTAATAAATTTCTTTAGATAAATAAATTTTTTAATTGATTTAATATTCAAACAAATAATTCAAGGTTAAGAAAACATTGCTTTGCATTATTTAAATCACATCTTTATTCTCCTTTATTAAATATAATAAATTTCATTTCTACATTTTTTCAAATACAATTAATAAACAACAAGATTTTATTTCTTGAAAGATTTAATTGATTTATTTGATTGTATAATATAGTTACATAATAATAAATTTAATTTATTTTGTCTTTAAAATATGTAATGCAAAATACATTCATCTTAAACTAACAATATTAGTCGATAATTTCCTAAAGACATTTTATTCTTCAGTTTATATAATAAACAAATAACTTGTTCAAATGAAATTTTTTCTAGTAATTTTTTTCATTTTTCTCTTTAATACACATTTTATTGAAAACGTTTTTTTAATAAAAAATAATTTATTTTGAAAACTTGAAGACAATTTTTTATACTTTAATTAATTATCATTTTCAAAATAATTGTCTAAAGAATGTAATACATATGTACTTTTTTACAATAGAATGTCTTTTATATCGTTTAGAATTGAATAAGTTTTTATTTAACATTAAGAAATCGATGTTGTTGTTAATATAAAAGTTTTTTAGAATTATTATAAAAAAATTTAATTATTATTCTTCTTGTGCTTAAAATGTTTGGGCTGTGAATCAAAACATGTATAAAAAAAAATTAAATTGCAAAATTTCTTAAGCATTATCATAACTGTGTTTTGAATTTAAAGTTTTTGTTACTCTAAATTTGAATATAATCTTTTGTTATAAATTATAAGAATACATTTTTTATACTTTTGTACAAATATAGTTTAACGATACTGTCAATGAAATAATAAAAAGAATCTGACAGTTCAACAATGAGCCTTCGGTTGATAATGAAAGTCTGTTATTTGGGGAAGGTTCTATTAAATCTTTTTTCAGAAATTATTTTCTTTTACGTCGTTGAAGTCCACAACGTTGATCAACGATAATTTTTTGTTTAATACACACGAATATTATACTAAATGGTTTTGAAACAATCGTCACTAAATTTAACCAAAAAGCTTCTTTTTTACGTTTGAATGACAATTGTTAAATAGTCAATAAATAATATTTATGTTTATTGAAAAAAAATTTTTTCGTTGATCAACGTTGTGAACTTCAACTACGTTTTCTTTTTCATTTTAGAAAAAAATTCTTGTTCATCAAATTAAATATTGATGAAATTGATACTACCTAATATAGTCTTAATATAGATTGATATATATAGCTAAAGTTTAATTATTTACAATAATGTAAACCAAGCCCGTTTCTGGACGATTAAGCTGAAATAAAATTCACTTATTTCTCCAGTCTTATTATTATTTTGAAAAAAGATGTAACCGATTCAAATTGAGTAAAAAATGGCTTTGGTTTAACTTTGTTCAAATTTTTCTGTCTTCTTAATATAGGAATTGACTAGAGTTGAACAAATTTTATATTGGATTAGTTGATAAATTCAATTTTCCGTAAGATTATAATTAATCAAAGTTTTAGCGTTTATATCTTTTAACCCTAATTAGATGAATAATAATCTGTAAAGTTTACAATAATTTTGTGGCATTTTGTAACTTATAAATATTGTTCTTTTAAATTTAATTACTGGTGATTAAAAAAATTTTTTTTTATTTTCGTCAAGTTCTGATTAAATTATTAAAAAAATATTAATTTATAAAATTAAACAGTTTATAAAAAATGTTCTAAATATAAAATCAAATCCTTTTAATATTTTGCCTCTTTAATATTCTTCATGTGTACAATTAAATTAATCAAAAGTATGATAGAATATAATAGTTTATTTTTAAAAATAAACATATACGTTTCTAATCCTTTATACTTAAAAATTACGTCACTCGTTAGTTAATTTCTATTTATATATTTCTGTTGTAGCCACGAATAGATCCTTTATCATTGCTCAAATGCCTCAGTGTTTTACTTGGATCCACTGGAGGTATCAAAAGTAAGGAGGAAGTGCACCGCTTAGCCAATCTTATGACTAAATTCTCTAAGAAATTAGTATCAAAATGTATATACATTCAAATTTTAAAAACCACAGATACTGATCTTCTTAGCCAGTAAGTACAAAAAACAGTTGCTACATACTTGCTTCTGTAATAATATTATGACAAACTTTTGAATTGTGAAACAATCATTAAAATACTTAGTTATTTTGTCCAGAGTTTCTTTTCATTTTTATCGATTATCATGACAATTATGTAAATAACGTTAAGAAATTTGAAGAGAAATCTAATTGAAAAATTATTAATAGATTTTGGTTAATCATGAAATTAAAATAAATTTATAGCATTCAGGTATGAGGCAAGATAAGTTTTTGTTGTAGATTTATGGGCGCGGGTGGATGGAATCTTGTTCACATGTGGCTTACTGATGGTATCCTTGCAAAAAATTGGGCATTAATTCAAGAATTATTGGAACTTCTTTTACTGTGCCCAGTGGACATTGAACGCTTAAAAAGCAACAATTGTCCGAAATTAATTAAAGGATTGTCTAAAGAAGGAAGTCATCAAGGTGTCAGAATATTAGCTAGCCGGCTTGTTGAACAATGGTTGAAAATTGTGAAAGGAGAAGCAGCTCCAAATTCGGTTCCTGCTCAAATCATGAGCCTATCTTCATCAACAAAATCGTCAACAATTCCTACCGCAATTGTACATCCAAGGCCATCTATTTCCACAACTCAAAGCAGCTCTTGTAGCAGCAGCAGCAGCAGCAGCAACAACAACAGCAATAGTAGTGTAACTGAGAAAAATGAGACTGATAGAAATGCCCAGCTCATACAAAGTAATTGTTGGTTGGTTGAAGCAGCGCAAGAAAACCAACAAATAGAACCTTCAAACGATTATCATCGAATTTCAGAGAAAACATTACATATTGATAATAAACAACCACAATGTCCTCAACAGAAAAAACAATCTTTTGTTGTTGTACCATCTTCACAAGCGGGATTAGTAGTACCAGTTTATAAAATTACTATACGCGACGGAAAACAAGTCCTGACAAAAGTAGAAACAGATTCATCAAACATTACTAACGTGATTAATATTTCTGGTTCGGAAATAAATGGTGACAATGATACTCTTGAATTACAGAATGATGTCAAATTTGATGATTATCAACAGAAAGTGGAAAATCAAGCAGATAAAAACGCCATTAAGGAAGACGTATCGGAATTGGCAACTAATGCCAGTGAAATAACAGCTGTTGTTAGTAAGAAAGATAATTGCGAAACTTGTGATGATGTAGATAATAAAATAAAAGATAATAAAGACATGAAACAACCTGCTGCCATTAGTGGTGAGAATAATAAGTCTGCTAATGACAAGGAAAATCGAGATTTTTCGAAAAAAGATAACGACAAGAAACTCTATACCAATAATAGTAGCAGTAGCAATAGTAGCAGCGGCAGCAGTAGCAGCGTCATCATTGCATCTACTGCAACTGGTGAAAAACCTAATTCCGAGAAAAAAATCAGTCATCACAGTTCATCAAGCAGTAAAAGCTCTTCAAAACATTCTAGTTCACATCGTTCAAGTTCCCATCGTTCTAGTTCCTCGTCCACCTCATCCTCGCATCGTTCCAATTCAAAAACATCCAAAACAAAAGATAAACATCATAGTAGTAGTAGTAGTAGTAGTAGTAGTAATAATAATAATAATAGCTCTTCTAGTAAACATAGCACAAATAGTAAAAGCAGATCTGAACGCGATAAAGAAAAACAGGAGAAGGAAAGGGAAAAACAAAAAAAAGATCAAGCCGAGAAAGATAAAGCTACTTTAGAGAAAGTTCAAGGTCCAGCTTTAACTTCAAAATTAGGAAAAATTCCCAAGAAAAAAACCGATGAACCAAACGAGAATATTGCAAAAAGAACTTGGACAGATTCTAAAGAAACGACGAAAAAGACTTTGTCTACTGAGAAAAAGAATATTTCCATTTCTATAGAAAATCGAAAAATTCAAGATTCGACGCGACCAAAAACAGTCAAGACTTTTAATTCAAAATTTAGGTCAACTGGATTAGAAGAAGAAGCAAAACCTCCACCTCCAAGGTCGGCGAGAAAGCCAAATATTGTTGTCGATAAACCAAAAATATTGTCTTCTAAAATATCGTCACTGAAGAGACCATCACCGTTAAGAGAAAGCAGTTCGTCTACTGATAAAAAGGCAAGACTCTTGCTTGATAATTCTATTACTCCTCCAAATGACGAGAAAAAGGGAGGAATCAAATTAATTAAACCTAAACGTAAGTATGAATAAACAAGGCATGCAAATTTATTATTAATATTTCTTATAAGAATTTCAAAGGTAAAAACAGAGATTTTTTTCATTAATAATACGGTACCTAATAAGAGCATTGTTTCTTGATTATAATTCTATGATTATATCATGAAAGAGTTAGATTATCATGAACTAGAATGAATGAAAGTGCGTGATGTAGTTTTTTTTTTAATATTTAAAATTACCTTACATAATTGTATTAATTTCACAGGTGATTGGCAGCAAAAAATTTTTCTAATATTCTAATCTTGTACATAATTATTTTTATTACTTTTATATAAGTATTAACTAACTTTTATCAAGCAGAATCTTCAAACAAAAGTTACCAAGTGGTAAGGAAATGAATAAAAAAAAATTTTTTTTCATTTAAAACGGTATCTTTGGCAAGTGGATCATCCCTAGTCATTATGTGCTACGAATAGCTACGTATTTCTGACTGTTTAAAGTTCTACAGGTAATAATTATTATAATAATAATTGAATATAATTTAATTAAATTGTTGATTTATATATAGCTACAAATTGTAATAGATTAATGGTAATGTAATCTATTTAAAAATGTTATAATCATGAGAATGTCCTCATTTTTATTAATATCAAGCCCATTATCATTGTCAACATCATTTATCATCATCTTCATTATTATGATCATCATCATCGTCATCATCACTATTAACAGTAGCAGCACTGTCGTCATCAGCATAGGACATCGACGTATTATCATGGTCATCGTCTTCTCAACATCTACATACATTAGGTAAGACAGTCAAATAAACTTTTTGTTTAATTTTATTCTCTTCGTGGATAGTATATGAAAAAAAGGAAAGAAATAAATTGATCTGATAACTGAATTTTTTTAGAGTCTCTATTTATGTTTTATTAGATTGATGAATAATAAATAGGACTATTGCATTAAAGTCATTGAAAGGAATTTAGAGCGTGTGTGACCGTAAACATTTTTCTTCTACAGGGGAAATGCATTTGTTTAATTCTATACAGTTTGAGTTTAAGCAAAAAAAAAAAAAAAACATTTATGTTTAACAGTGGACCATTCAATTTTGTAGAATTAAATTATCTACATTGAAACTGAAACAGAGTTTAATTCTATATGTAGGTTAAATGAAAAGAAATGCTTCATTCAATATATTTTAATATTACACAGTAAAACTATTTGCAATAATAGTATTTTTCATTTACTAATTTTTTCTTATATATCATTTAAAACCTCAAAATAAATTTATTACATATCAATATATGGAATTAAACGTTTTTCAGTATACCTAGATACAATGTGTACGATCACATTCGCGTCAACAATAATGGAAAATTTAAAAGAAAAAAGAAAAGACTATTTCTTATTAAAGTCTAAAAAAACTTTTTTAGCGCTGTAAGAAATGAGTATTATTATACAATTATGGCCCGTTCATTATATCTTGGATTATTAAAAAAAATAATTCTTGATTGTTCAAAACGAATAAAATAATTAATTATTGAGGGGGACGTATTAGATAATATTGGATAATAATGAATAAAATTTTTATTATGTAACTACACATCAGTAAGTTTGCATATCTCTCAAAGACCCAAGTTTCTTCTTACAGTGTGTTACAGAAATTACTTTTAGTTTGCTTGTCGATTTATTTAATAAATGACACATACTTTCTTCTTCACAGTTCCTTTGGGAGGCAGAGGGTGAAAAAAGAAAACACATACTTTACCTAAAAGTGAACTATATATGTAATGTTTATAAATTTTGATTAAAATCCTTTAACAATTCGGGGATAAAAATTGAATAATCGCGTGTTTAACGGAATTCATTTCGAGAGTTAAGTCATGAAACTAATTATAAATATATTAAAACTGATTCTACAACTTGATTTTTTTTAAAGTATTTTTTTCAACAAATTTACTTGAAATACAATTGTTTGAACAATTATCCATAATATATAAGAGTATTTTGCTCAATAGAATGCCTGAATAAATTTAATCTCTTACAATTCAATTTGTACTTTTTAAGCTTTTTTAAGAAAAAAAAGCTGGTACTTATGAAAACAGTTGATTCATAAAATAAATATTTTTACAAATTATACTTCAGTTTTATTCTTGTACTATGTAGAAGTGTATGAAAAAGGCCGAAAGGCCATACATATGAAATTATTAAATAATTTATTTTTTGTCCTTGCTAAAAGATCCATTTTTAATTACATTATGAGAAAAAAAGAAAAAATAAATAATATTCTTAGTTTCATAACTTAATTTCTTTCTTTAATTGCAAAAAAATTAATCGTTGAATCAGTATTTTTTCTAGTTTTGCAACTTTATGCAACATTGTATACTTTCTGCGTAAACATTCATTTTGATTGAGTCGATCAAATGGATGAGCACTCTTCAAGAATGTTCAAGTATGTGGTCTTATGGACGACGAGCATTGAACAACTAAGTGAAGGTCCTTACACAACGAAGAGAATTTGCAACCTGACTGCAAAATGCAACATAATAAGAAGTGTTTTGTCTTCCAGAGCTAGATTTGTTTGCTTGCTTGCTGCTAATTGTATTTATAATTAATTAATTAAAGTGTTAAGAAACCAGGAAAAGAAATTTGAGACTGAAGGATAAAAAAATATTACTTTTACCCTCCTTTATGTGTCCAAATCGAGCATAAAAGTTTTTATTTCATAAAGGGTTACATTTAACAAGAGGTTTACGCGCACTTCATGATACGCGTTTAATTAACGGACAAGATGAAACAAGAATAAATTTGGGTGTACTCCAAAAATCAATATTTTTAAAGAAAACGAAACAATTTAAAAAAAAACAGAGAATATTCACCATTGAAATCAATATAATAGAAATCAAGAAAATGAATGAATAGTCAAGAATCATTCAATGCTATACCTATAGTATACTAAATTGCCCTATATATACGATAGTAATATAACAATACTTCATTACAATAACAAAAACAAAATCCCAGTTATTATCAAAAGAATGAGAATTTCCTGAAAAATAACTAAAGGATTGTTTTATTTATTTTAAATTAATTAATTTTCTTCAACAATTACGACATACATACATATATATACACAGCCAGAAATATTTGCCAAGTATAATTTAAAGAAAATAAATATTTATTAAAAATTGTTCAATTTATCTGTTTAGTGTTATATGTATTATAAAATTATATTTTTTTGGATAATTATTTTATTATTTATATTCTAAATAAACAAAAAGAATTTAGTCAACAAATTTTTATTTTAAAAAGTATACGTTTATCAATATTTTCAAAATACACAATAAATTGATGAATTGTGCATTTAAAGATCTATAAGCACAAAACGTAAAAAAATTAAATTTTTCTTTTGCTATTGCAATATATATATATATATATTTAAAAAAATAATAATTACATTATATTTAAAAATAAGAGTTAACGAAATTTCAGAATAGAAAGTGCTATTATTAATGGATACTATTCACTGTTTTCTCGTGCAAGAGATCTAACTAATTCGTCCAAATTTTGATGAACAGTAAAAACTGAAGAATTAAAATATTAATTATCTAAATATGAATTTGCGAATTTTATAACAGTATGTTATTTGTCTTTAGAAGGAAAGTTAAACAATTCAAGTAAACAAATTAGCTACAATTCTATTAGTTTTAACTTTTACAGCCTAATTTTTCACATTAAATAACATGTAATGTTATAAAAATTGTAAAAATGTATGATTTACAATATATATGTGTAAAATTATAAATGCTTTAAATTTTTTATTTAAACAATTAATTTAGTGCACTGACAACAAAAAGAAGAGTTTTTCGTTGGTCTTGTGCAAACGATATTCTGAAATCTCATTAACTCAAAAGGGGTTACAATCATTTTTATTTATTTTTGTTTTTTTTTAGATGGTCTTTTGTTAAAGAACGAACAGCGGTGGGTTTACACTTTTGCGCATATGGCTTGTAATAGATATATATATGTATTAGAGACGTGATAAAAAATGTTTAACTTGAAATAACGTTATTAAAACTATTTTGAGGTGGAAACTTATTTAATGATAAATAATAATAAACAAAAATTTAATCTTGGAGTTACTAAAATTCTATAGGATGGCAACTAATCAGACTCATAATCTTATTATATTTTTACTCTTGAAAATTAACAACTCCTTCAGATAATCTAAAACGACCATGATGTAGCTTCATAAATTAATAGGGATTTATTTATTTCAAATTTGTTTAAAAACTATTCTTCTACAAGTCATTAAAATTCCCTTAAACTAACAATATCACTTAATAAACACTGTTCGAGTCATTAATACACACTAGTTAATTAACTTTTAACAATTCATTTTCATCAACTTTAGCTTTTAGCAAGAATATTCTGATTTATTAATATTACATAAAGTAATTAAATACTCTAGTAATTAGAATAAAGATTATGTTATAAACCTTTTAGATCTGACTTTTAAATGAAACGGGGAAAAAGCAGCTAAAACTACATATAAAATATGTCTACTTTTACATGTGTGTGTTTCTCATAAAAAAATTATATTTAGTTAATCTTTAGATTCTAATTATATTGTTGCAATAATTTCTTCACTGCCTCAGGTAAAAATAATTCAATTTTTATAAAAATATTTCATCTTAATTAATTAATTTATATAAATGTGGAATTTAGTTTCAGAAATAAATATTAAATATCGTAAACAAAAAATATTTCATTAATTGACTAAATTAAATTTTTGAAAATTACCAAACTTAATTTAGTATTAAAAAAAATCTTTTTACGAGTAATCAAAGATGATTTGACAAAGTTCCTGTAATCAGCTTGTTTTTATTTTCTTTGTTACTTTTCATAATATTAATCATTCAGGTTATATTTTTTCGTTGTAAATTTAAAATGTACAACTAAATTACAGTATCTATATACATATCTATATATATATATATACACACCATTTTAATTGTTTTCAATGTTGTATTACTTTTTATTCTACATTTTTCAGGACAATAGATGTAATTAAATTTTTTTCAGGATTATTAAAACTTGAATTATTTCATTTTTCCAGAAAAGACATCGAGGTGAGTAATTCATGCTGTTGATGAATATACGTCAAATTTGTCTTCTAAAAAATTTAAATTTATAATTAAGAACTTATTCAGTTTGTTAATCATCTTTAAATGATTAATTAAAACGATAAAATTCACTTATTTTTATTGGTATAACATATTAATTCTCAAAACTTGCTTTTTTAACAAGTATGCATTATATGGCAGTAGCTACATTATTTACTATAAACTTTATTCTGATTA
The DNA here is from genome assembly GCA_001855655.1 of Leptopilina clavipes. Classification (NCBI taxonomy): domain Eukaryota; kingdom Metazoa; phylum Arthropoda; class Insecta; order Hymenoptera; family Figitidae; genus Leptopilina; species Leptopilina clavipes. Next base: position 20,295 of record JUFY01029102.1, on the reverse strand, counting down.
ACAATTTAACTTTTTATATGTTAACAAACTTGATGAGAAACATGTTTTATAAATATTTTATATTTAATTAAACTGTTGTCAAGATATTTCTTCATATACATAGTATATGCAATTTTCTCAAAATGTGTCAAGTAATTTTAAGAAATTGACCCGAATTTTCCTTTATAGTAAAGATTCACTGTTTAATTACAATCAATAATATATTTCCACTATTTGAGATTCGAGCAAATTATTTATTTTTCTAAAATACATATATATATAGGTCTCTTATTTATATAATATAAAAATACAGCATTATATAATAATAATAATTATTATTATATTTACATACAAAAATACAATTATAGATTATCGTTTACTTATAGGTATATGTAATTATCATCTAAAGGAATATAACATTATATGTTAAGGAAGTGTGTGTGTGTGAGTGTCTGCAACCTCAAAGATTTAATTTTTTGAAAGATATCTCTGTTTTTGCTTTTTGAAATACTGTAGAATATATTTATGATCTCTTTTTTCCAATAATTTGATGATTTAAAAATATATTTGCAGCTATGATTCTTCAAGAAAGTGATATGTTTATGGATGCTTTAACAGCAGCTTCAACAAAAAACAAAGAACCGAGGAAAAGAAAAAGACGAACATCAATTTCAAAGGATGTCGGACCTGAAGTTAAAAAATTAGATACTAGTTGTGAAAATAATAGGGATCAATCTCCTCCTTTGACGTCACCATCCTCATTACAGAAAAATGAAGATAAAGCATTAGTGAAGCCAAATTTCAAGGTATATATTATTTTTATCTCCAGCGTTAATTTAATGAAATACACAATAAAAAAATTTTATATTTCTTCACCATTTAAAAAACAAAATTTACATTCTTTTACTATTTAGTTTTATCAAGATACATTGGAAATCGATGATGATGAATCAAAGGGAAAAAAGTCTGACGGAGTCAAAGCGAAAACAGAAAATGGTGAAGAAGACGCAGAAGAGGAAAGAGATGATGATGAAGATGAAGATGATGACGATGAAGAAGATGATGATGATGAACATAAAATTAGTAAAAGTTGTAAGGAAATTAATCATGATAATGAGGATAATGAGGAAGAGAGAAGTACAAGTGAGTTAAATTTATTCATTTTAATCCACTAACATTTCTTTAACATTTCTTTAATATTTTTAATTACGATTATAATGATTTCATTATTATAGCACCAACACCAACTGAAGAGAGTTTCACTGACAATAAAGCAATGGTAGAATCTAACCAAGAAGAATCAAATGAAATTCGCTATGTAGATGGTCTTAGAAGCGTTTTAATTATACAAAAACGAAAAGGTCCAAAGAAAAGTCTAAAATGGAAAGTGGAATTAGAATCAGTACGATATTTTGAATTGGATGAAACTGAGAGAGTTAATGTAACTAAAACATTCACTGACATGAAGCAAATTGATAAACAAAATGAAAGAGAAGCTTTCCAAATGGCCAGAAAATTAAGTAAGTCAAAGTTGCATTTTTCCAATGAAAGGTTTTAATTTACTATTAAAATATGTACTAAATATAATTATAAAAACAAACTTGTTTGTGCAGGTAATGAAGATTTAATGGAAGAAAAAACAAGGTGGCGAGCTTTGATTCCTATTGATGTTCCTCAAGCTTTAGTTGAACCTGGGAAAGACAGTAGAGAAAAAGATATTCAATATGCACGTGAAAAAGGAATACTTCAAGCGTTATACTTTCATCGGAGCATGTAATTAAACTTTGAAATTAATAATATAAAAAATATTTGTCATTGTCATGTATCATTACTATTATTATTATTTATTTTCTTTTTTCTTTATTATATAATATATGATGATTAACAAAAAATTTCTTTTTTCCACAGGATTCCCGATACACCTGCCGAGCCAGAAGAAGAACGACTTTTACCAGTGATAGAAGCAAAAATAATTCCTCTAGATGATTTAACTGGAACAAAAGCTAACGAGAAAGATTTCACAACAACACCGTGGCCAGAACCAAAACCTCAGCTTCCTAATCCACCAACTCCATCAGTGACTAATTTTCCATATCAAGCGTATCCTCAGAGTAATCCCATGCTACCCTCAATGGGACCACCTCCACCATTACCACCACCACAACAACAAACTCCAATGGGACCAATAATGCCAATGATGAATCCTATGAATCAAATGGGGACAGAAATGGGTGTTCCACCTGGAGGAGGTTGGAGAACAGGTGATGGAAAGGTTGTTGTTCCTGACATGCCGAGTATACCTGGATACCCTCAAAGTATGGAGGGCCCAATGATACCCCCGCCACCTGGAATGATGGGTCCACCAATGTATAATCAACAGGATGGTTTTATGTTAGGACCTGATGATATGGGTTATAACAATGTTCAAAATAATTTCCAAGGAGGTCCAGTCATGTTTGGACCAGGCCCTAATTTTCAAGGTGGACCCAGGGGCAGTGGACCGATGCATGTCAATCGAGGTAGAGGTGGACCACCTCCTGGTGCTGGTTGGTTTCGTGGTGGTCCCCCCGTTAGAGGTGTTGGAGGATGGCGTGGAGGATGGCGAGGAAATACTAAACAACCACCAGTTTGTAGACAATTTTCAAAAAGTGGATACTGCCGTGCCGAAAATAAGTGTCAATTTCTTCATCCTGGTGTTAATTGTCCTCCATTTTAAACATTTTTTTTTAAACATGTGTGACTGTGTGCCTGTGCGTGCGCGCCTGATAAAACTATCAAGTTCCTACTTGTTGAAGTGCATTTTTCAAACAACATACCTATTGCTTCAATAATTAAATATCAACACTTTTGTGATACAAAGATTGTGCTGCCCTAATAGTTTTTGGCATTGATATTTGCAGGTCATCAATATTTTACATTTAATTGCCAACATTTAGAAACTTACATTGTGATACTCATCATTTGTTCTCGGTATTTGATTAAAGTGAATTAATTGGAGTAATCGCTAGATATTTGGATAAGTTAAAAAAGAAAAAAATTTTCTATCCATAAAATCAACATGTGGTTCCACTTCTCTTCTAATCATCTTAACACATTAACGAACAAAAATTATTTTTCAATCTATTTGTACATTATAAACAACAATTTAAATAATGGATCTGTTTTTATTTTCTACTTATATAATTCTGATTACAAGTTATTTATTTTTTTTTATTTTTATTTTTTTTTTTTAAGAAAGTGCGAACATCAAATAATTAAATCTGTTTCAACTATTTAAATTGTTGTTGTTGTTTAAGAGTTTTTTTTTGGTTTCTTATATCTTTAGCAATAAAAACTCTCAGAAGAAAAACGAATGTACTTAACAGCGAAAATACTAATTAATATCTCACAAAGGCGAAAAATTATTTTCTCTCTGTAAATAATACAAACATCTCAAATAATGACAAATTTTGACTTTACATACCATCATTTTGGAAACAAATCTACATGAAAGATATTATATTTGAATAAATTTTCCAATTGCGCTGTTGAACAGCTCATGATATTCTCACATATGACGCTAAAAGTCAAATTGAGACCCAAATTGAATTTTTTTTATACGTCTTCATCTTACATATAAATATAATTTTTTTCATTATCGTAATAGACAATTTGGACAAATTTTCTATCAGTTTCATTACGTCAAAATGCACAAGAATATCATGATTCAAATCTAGAGATTCTAGAATTTATAGCCATTTTTTCTAGGAATAATCGATTCAATCGAATCATTTCGGCATCATCGTTAAAAGTAATTGAATAATTATTAATCAATTGGTTTTAGCGCGCTTCTGTCGATTAGAAGGGATTTAGAATAGTCGCATGAAATTATTTTTTCTGTGCTTTAAATATAATTTTCATCAATGTATGTAATATGCACACTAAAAGTTCAAGCATAAATTATATGCATAATACTGCGTAATAAGTATATAAGTTTCCAGGTATTTTTTAAAACTGATATTATTGAAGGTCATATAGTCTGTACATATGCAGTAAGAATATTTAGAACCAATGATTATTTACTTTATTATTGGATGAAGAATTATTTTTACTGTATATTATTATTATTATTATAATTACTATTATTATTATTATTATTAATATTATTATTATTGTACATTTGTAAAAAGCGTTCAAGCGAATTGTATTTAATGATCTATGTGTTGCTGGTTTGTAAATATAAATAATAAACATGCTCTCATACACACAGGCATTTTAGTAGGACGAAACAATATTCAAGTAAGAGATTTATTCGTAATTTATAGAAAAAAAAATTTTTATTTCTTTATGATGAATTTGGACGCATTGTGAATAATTTTGAATGAATCATGTAAATACATATAAAAAAAAGTCAAAGTTTCGTTACATGGAAATAATGATTCGAAGGACGCTTTAAAATTGATAAATATGTATCTGTATAGATAGCTTTATTTTTAATCAGTATAATTAAAACAAAGAGTCAACTTTGTAATAAAAAAAAGAAAGAAAAAATGTACTCAAATAATTGTACAGTCCTAATCAAAAATTCGATTAATACTACTACATATTATTCATATAATCTATATACTTTTTTTTACTAGAACTAATGGTTAAGTTTCTTGAATGTACACGGTTGTTAAATTTGTAAATACTTGAAAATATGACTGTATGAAAGTCGCAGTTTCTGATAAATACACGATTCCAAAATATTTTGTTTGTCTTTATTTAAATATTTACTTTTTTTTTATTATTTTACATTTCTTTTAATAAAGAAATATTAAAAACAACAATATATTTACTAAACAACTAAATTTTTTAATAACAAATATGTTAAAAAGTTTGAAAACTAGATGTGGCTTTGTTCATTTTGACGATAATGACCCAAAACCAATCAAATCGGACATGGATGACAAACTTGAATGAAATAATTTTTAACTGAGTATCAGTCAACATCATTCAAACAATATTTAAGCAATAAATCAATTTAAATTGTCAATCTCTTTATGCTTGATCAAAATGTATTTCTCCAACTATTTGCGAACTCTTCGATTAGCAAATAGAGATAATGGAGCCGGTAGTGGAAGCTTTAGAACAACTATTTTCTTATTATCTTTTAGAGGTACGGCACAAATCAATCTTGAAAAATCAGTCATTTTTTTTAGACTAATACGTCCTCCAATTTCCGTTGCAAATAATTCCAAGTCTAATGAATAATCATTTATCAGAAGCGCCAATATCATACAGTGAATAATACCTTTATCTTTTATACTATTAGGTCGCAATCTGGAAAAGATGATAAAATATATTTTTTTATTTATAAATTAAAATTAACTACTTCACTAACAAATGATTTTTTTGTTTACCTTCCATTGACACTGTTTACGCTATATTTTTCCATGACATAGTCATTAACTTTGCTTGAATAAAAACATACTTCAGTGCCACGTTTTTTTGCATCCTTAATAGGAAGTTTCAACCATGTCGTGACTGCATCAATATACAGTAAAACTGCTAGTCTTTTATTGAAATTTGCAAGTTTTTTTAAAGATTCCAAAGTCTGCTTAAAAAAATTGGATTTCCTAAATTAAAAACAAAAATTTAAGTAAACAATAAAATAATAAATTATTGTGTTATAAAGCTAATAAAGTAATTATTTTACCCATCCAATGCAGACTCCACAGATTCAATTTCAACTTCAAATAGAGTTTTTAAAATTTCCAGTGGAACAATATCATTAATGTCGTAAACATCAGATACATTTGAAGCCTCTTTATTACACGGAGGCAAAATTGAGCTTGATTCTTCCGTATCTAATGAACCATCAATTTTTTCCACGTCTACATCTGAAAATTAATATTATAATAAAAAAAATTATTTCTTAATTTATTAAAATGTTTAAGCAATAAAATGTTCAATTACTTGAAACAGTTTTTTCAAGCAGTTCCTTGACAGATTCTTCACTAATCTTCATTTTTTCGTGTAATTCTGTTTTTCTTTTAATTTTCTTCGAACCAAATTGTTTGTTTAAAGTTGCAATTTTATCAGCGTCTGAATAATGGTCAGTGTTTAAATTACGATTTAGAACCGGTGCAACGTCCCATCGTTCTGCCTGAATAAGTTTTATTTTGCCCGTTATTTTGTCACGAATAGCCAACATTGTACACATTTGTTCCTTATCCACATCTGGCCTATAACCCTTGTATACAATTTTTCCATTTGATAAAGCCAGGACAGTTTTTCCGCATCGTTCATTAGAAAATACGCCACATTTCATATTATTCGTTTCATCATCTTTCAACTGTCCATTTTGAAAATTAACTATAAAAATTTAATAAAATAATATAACACCTTTAAGTAAAAAATGGTATAATTAAAACTTGGGAATTATAATTTTAAAAGATTTAAAATTAATGTTAGTTTTACTGGTCTTCCAATTTATTTATCCTTAATATTCAAATAAAAGTTTACAATAAATTATAAGATGAATAAAGCAAATACATACATCTACACTTTTAATATTTTGAAACTGCAATTTATTCTGGTCAACACATAAATAATTATATATATATATATATATCTTTGGACTTACCAATTATAGGCTGCAGACAACTTTTATTGTTTGAAAGAACTATTACATCCGTTATTACTGCATCGGTCTTCATTTCTTATATAATTCAATGAAAATATCATTCACAAAAAAATATTACTTTTTGCAAAATGCTTTGAATTTCGATTCTCTCTTATTTCTTAGAGGTTATGTTTTCTTTAAACGCTGTCACCACGCCGGACAAACATAACAGAAATGTTAAGGGTACTTTACAAAAATTTGCATCAGTCATGATACTGATTTGTTTGTGTTATAAAAAAAAAATTTACCAGGAATTTTGTCCACCAATCAGGAATAACCAACGCTGTTGTATATAAAATGGCGACTCAATGAAAACATAACCTTTCCTTTGCTCCTGCATTTTGTTGAGTATCAACACAAAGGCCATGTCATTGTAAACCTACTTCAGTTGGCGTCGGTCTTCGGTCAAGTTAATTAGTTAAGTGTTATCTTTTACAATCACTTTTTTTTTATCATTTTTCTCTTTAGTTCATTTTTGGAAGGAAACAGCATTATGTTATTGGCGTGTCGAATAAATGTATAACATTTTGTGCTAGATACATAATGTGTTTTGTATTTCAAAAGAAATTTATCTAAAAATGAATGAAACATAAAACGGAAATTTTTATTGGATAAATTCTTTTTTAATAGGTGAGTAACAAATAAAAGTTTTTATCTACTCATGATATGAAAACATTGCGTTCCATATCGACTTTGCACATCTATATTTTTTTCTATTCAACTCGACAGGTTAGGTTTTTAAAGAATTTCTTATAATAACACGAAATCAAATGTAATGTATTTTTCTGTGACAGCTAATAACAATATAGTTGGCTGTCACAGTAAATTTTTTTTCACGTATATGTGACAGCATCTGAGAAAAGGGACATTACGACCAAAAAATGTATTTTTTGATTTTGACGGTTTCTTACTATTTTACTTGATGGATGAAAAATTTTAAATGCATTTTACTTGAAAAGTTGATTTTGGCCCTTTCCTCAGACGCGGTCACATATACTATATTAAAATATAATTGTTTTGCAAAATACATTCTCGTACTATTTATTAAAGTAATTTCGTAATTGTATTATTCATTCGTATAATAGAGGTAAACAATTTTTCTTCTTTTAAAGACGTAATTTTACTGACTTGTATCAAATTACAAATCAAAACTGTAAATTATATCAAAGGTTTTTTTTAATAGTAAAAGAGAGAAGAAAATATTCAAGAATTTTATCACCCTAAAAGATTTGGCTCATTCTAAGAAGCGTCCTCCACATTCCTTATACTGTCCCCACTGACAATTTGAGTGCTCTCTTTCTACAGTTTATGAAAATCACATGATGGAAAAAAAATTAAACAAATTATTATTGAAAGTCAAACATCTATTAATCCACAAACGTGCTTTTAATCAACAAATGGTATAATAAATTATACACGTGTGATAGATTTTATTTTTAAATTAAGAGTAAAAAATTTATTCAATAATTTAAATTTTAAAGTACATATTTAAGTGCTAGGAATATTTTACGTTTAATAATTTATTAAATATCAACAATATTATTTTACTCTCACACAAACTCTTTCCCTTTCTAGCAAAATATTTAAGTTTGCTCATCCAGTTTGCATTAAACAAAAAAATGTCCCCTTTAGAAGTAAATCATTTAGTTCACAGTTCCAGTTACCTTAGAAGCTATTACTCACAAAATTGATTTTTTTTCTACACTTTTATATTACAAAAAAGGGAAACAGCTTTAGTTTACTATAAATTTACTGTGTTAATAAAATTCTTTGTTGTGTGGGTTCATTGATATAATTCATCTTTCTTGGTAATTAACAAAGAGAAATTTTGCAAAAGCCAAATCTTTGTGACGAGCGCTTTGAAAAGAATGTAGGCGCGCACAATTTTGTGTTTCCCGTCGATCAGGTTGGCGCCGTGTGTAAGATCCCCTACTCCTGAATACACCAGAGTTGGAACAGGTTTCAAGGCTGTGTTGTTCATCGCTGATTCTTGACGAACATGTATCACGATGTATGTTGTATTTCAGTAGGATATCGCAGGATATTACAGTACAAGAACATTATCTAATAAACCAATTTTAGAAAACAAAACACCCTACGAAAGATATTCTATCTAAAGAGATGGAGAAAGAGAAAATAAAAATTGTTTAAAAAAAAAAAAATTGAAAAGTATGCTGTTTACCTATAAGTAAACAATTTCTTTTCATTGATTTAGTAGAAAAGCGTTAATTGGAAATATTGTCGACTCGATTTTGAGAAGGTAGACTAAGGTAAGCAAGCATACATACAAGCTATAAATGAACAGACTTGTACAACACTGGCTATAACCCGGAGTCTGCTGACGGTCACCCCATGTATGGCAGCTTGTTTTATGCAGTCTGTATGCTGCACTTGCCTTCAAACGCCGCACCAGTTTAATGCACTTGGAAGTACGTCTTTTCCTCGGCAGTAATGTCGCACTTAATACTCCAAATTTGAAAACGTATATTCACCAACTAAATAGATTTTAGATTAATCTTTTGTATTATAAAATGTTTCCAGGAAACATTCTCTATTTTCATTTTATTGGTTTTAATTCAGTCAAAATAAAACAGGAATATATACAAAGATTTCTATAAAAATTACTGCCTTGTCCCAATACATTTTTCATGTGCATAATATGCGTATTACATAGGACTGTATGTAGTATATGAGAAAAGTAGGATAGACAATATAAATTGACAGTTAATAATTGTTATTTATTACTTCAAAAATTGTTTTAACCGATTTAAAATTTACTTGCAGATATACATGCACAATTATACTGACGAGAATGCCGTTATGGGTTAAAAGTTGAAGTTCAAAAGGTGGTGTACCTTTCGACAATGAGTAAGCATGACATTATAATAACTTTTACCTCAAACAATTGATTTAAGCACAATAAAAATTCTTGAATTATGTAATTTAGAAATAGTTAAAGAAAGTTGAAAATGTTTAAAAATATTAAAATAAAAGCGAAAAAATGCATTTCAATTAGAATGGATATTTTTAAAAAGGTTATTCGAAAAAAGGGATGCTTTATATTGATTACTGAACAACAAAAATTTCCATAAGTTCGCACTTTGTACTTGACAATAATGCTTAAATTATGTGCCTAGCAAAGATGTAATCAAGGTCAAACTTGGTGTAATAGTCACATCACATGTCTAAGCAGGTAACTAAACCTAACGGATACTTTTGCCTGAGGGGTTACACATACTCACTAAAGTCAAACAGTGCTGCAAACGCAGTCACTTTGAAGGTTTGCGCACAGCATCCAACTTTCTGCTTATAAAAATGAGACTTTTCGTTACTCGAAATATCCCTGATATTTTCAATGACAAACAATCCAAAATGAATCATTTCATATATACCTACACAAAATTTTATAATCAAATTCAATCAAATAGAAACGTGTCTCAACTTATTCAAGACAAACAGATATGAAACTTTTTTAAAAAACAAGTTTTTATTGAAAAAATGTTAAAAATTAATTTTTTGGTTGTTTAACATAAAGCATAATTATGAAATCCCTAATATTATAAACAGATGTATCCAAAAGAATAAACAAAAAGCCTAAAAGAAAAGAAAATTAAAGAATATTCTACAATTTTTCAAATTCCATTCACTCATTAACTGATAAGGCCCAAATGCGGATTACCTTGTCGTTTGACCTCTCTTATGACCTCTAACGGACTACACCTCAGGCGGTCTCATGCACTTGCGTAAGATTACGTCGCACAGAGTCACAGAGAAATAAAATTATACTAGGCACACTCTTATTTCTATCGAATAAACAATTTCGTTTTGAGAGGAGTAAATAGCTCAAAACTAAATCAATGTAACCTTAATACTACAATAGTATGGTGCCTGACACACCACCGGCACGTTAGTCATTTGTTACCGTAATTTAAACACTCCTATTAAGGACGTGTATGTATATGTGCATTATATAGTGTTCCAAAAAGAATGTAAATGTGTGAATCTTATCATTTCATCAAGTTTAATTAAATAGAAAGATGGTCTCATATATTGGAACCGTACATCGCCATACATATACTTAAATAAATAATGGAAATGTTTACTCCACACTGAGACAATTAATTGAAAATTAATAAATAGATCAACTATGTAAAATGTTTGCCAACAAAAACATATTTCATATTTTATTATTGCAAATTTTGCATCAAAATTCAGATCTTTAAGTGAAACTCAAAAATTAAATCATTCACACTTTGATTATAGTTTTCTAGAAAGTCATTTCTCCTATAGTCATTTTACGTAGTCACTGGCATTTAAATGTTATCGCTATGTGCAGGATGATATTTCACAAAAGGCATACAAAACGGGTTACTCTCCCCCTCTCTCTCCTCGAGAGTTCTTCCTTGTACCATTTTGAAAGTTAAATGCCAATCAACAGTTCATTTAAGTTTCTCGTTACCCAAACAAACTTTTCATTATTGAAAAAATATTATTAAAAAATATTATTTCTATTCAGATATTTCTTATCAAAGAAAAGAAAAATCAATCTATTTTTTATTACGTGATCAATATTAATAGACCGCATATTTTTATTTGTCCCATTTTAGTACTACAAGTTGCAATGATCTACATTTTCTTAATACAGAAACGCACAAATGATATAATGCTTTATATGCCTTTCAAATATGCCTTGTGTGATAGATGCTCTAAAAACTAAATATCGCTATTTTGCATAAACTAAAACCTGCCTTTTAGCGGAAACTTATATACGCGTAGCAACGCACGTAAACCATTCAAGGCCTTGTGAGTTCTCATGACTAGGAGGTCTTACAACTCAAGGTCTTCACGGTCCTGTTGAACACTGTTTTTCACTCACGATCGAGACAAAGGAAAGCTCAATTCTATCCCCCAATAGAAAAGTAAAGTATTGTTTATGATACATCGATAAACTCTACACTAGCTAAAGCCCAATGTTTATTTCTTAACATTTTTTTATTTATTTCAAAAATCAATTCAATTATTTAGTGTTCAGAGGAAAAAAAATTATGTACAAACATACAAAATACAAACATGTAAATATTATCTTCCAAGTTAATTAAGATTTAATATAATTAATATTTTGTTCCAGGGCTGGATTCATCAATAACAAATCCACTTGCTGTTGATAAAATAGAAAGAGTTCCAGAGAAACGAGAGTATGGAATCCAATGATCCAGATTGTACGAATGCGTTTATTGGTAATATGAAAAATCGAAATTTACAATAAGAGAATTTTGAAACATTTAATTGATTTCCGCGTTAATATGACGTGTGTCTTGGCGTGATTTTTCTTGAAAACAAGTTTGGTAGTACGGAAATTACACACGGGTGTGTATGTTTTAAATACCTGATAACCCGCCACTTCCGGTGATCTTGGTTCATTCACCGAACTACACACTTTGTACGCTATATAACAGTTAAATACACTCACACTTAATATTCTTTTTGTTTTTAATAAAACCAATTAATCATTTCACATTTTCTCAACAGTAATAGCAGAAATATTATGAGCTCTCTTTATACCAATTTAATCAAACCATTAATTAATTTACATCCAATTGTAACAGACTGATAAACTACGAATGCGACTTATCACGCAGTAACAATTTCAATAACATCTGTATTAGTTTTTTAGATTTGATTTTTCAAACAACTCACATATTTCTACTATACTTGACAATTCAAACTACATATAATACATATAATTATGATATTTAAAACAAACAAAGCTTCGACTACCTTGATTCTTTAAACGAATAAAGTTCCTACTACTTGACCTCATGAGCAAATGGCGATTGCACATATACATCATACAAAAAACTCGTTGACTACATTGACATTTCAAACAAATGAATTTTGACTACTTTATATCTTTCAGACAATTGACGTTTCTACTGTACAAAGCCTTCAGTTCTGTGTGTCGTATAACGTGTTAGAGTGGTAAAGATTACTGCAGCGCATTCAGCTTTCATTCAGTTTGTATATCGAGAAATTCGTACACGGACTGTACGTGTCTGTTTTAACGCGCTAGTAAGACGAAGATGACGAATAAGACTTCTACCAAAGGGTTACGTGTTACGTTACTAAACTTTCAGACATTATCGTTTACAAATTTCTGGTATAATAATAATCATAATCCTCATTATGTATCATAGAAAAGGATTAAGAAATCAAGTATTTATGATACGTATGGATTATTTCATTTATTTGACTATTCTTTTGTTTTAACTCCATTACATTTAAAGAAATGAAAACCTAAAAATATATGATATCAGAAAATTGCTCAACAATTTTATTATATCACAGCGCTTTTTTGGATAGCTATACGATCACACAGTAGAACACACCATGATACGTTGCATATCGTTGGTGGTGTAGTGCACGGCCTTGATCCGTGTCAGTGGCATAGAGTAATATAGCATACAGGACCCGCTCTCAAAGTCAAGCCGAGTCCATCCGAATTCAACCGAGATTGCGAATGTCTTGTTATTTGCACTATTTTACAAAAAACATTTACATATATATATATATATATATACATTTTTTGAACTAGCATAAATAATATGAATAAATTTTTATTTTGTATCGGAAATTGGTAAATTTACAGAGTTTCATTTGAAAATAATGAGAAAAAAAATGTATAACTAATTAAATACATTCCAACAAAATTTTAATACACATAACTAAATTATTACCTCAATAAGTATTCAATGAATACTTTAATTATCAAAAAGAAAACACTAGTGAAAAATGTATTAAGAGATTATAAAGAATTAAATTTAATGTTTTAGATGAAACAAGGGTGATGAAGAGAAAAAAGCACTAGGAAACAAAGACGAGATAGTAATCCATTGTTGGAAGCCCGTTGGGAGCTGAAGCCATCGAGCGATGGCGGCGACCGACGGGCAAATTATTGTAGCTGCGGCTCGATGGGCGGATGAAGCAACATATCTGCGTGAATTTGTATCCAAATATCGTTTACCGACTGTGATAAAAATCACTAAAGGACAATATGGAGGTTTGGGTGTACCTACACTGCCAGCACCAAGTTTACAGAGTACAGCGCTCTTATTGTCAGCCGGTCGTAGACGAAAAATAGTAGCTCAAGCTGTTAAAATAAAAGAAGGCCGACGTGTTATAGGAGTAGGTCCCAGATTAGCAATACCAGACTCTTACCAGGGATATTTTGAGATTTTAAGCGAGGAAGGTAGAGCAGTACGTGGTATCGAGTCCGTTAATGAGTTGTCGCGCAAGTGTCCAGAGGAAGGTGCATTGGTACGAGAAACAATAAGAGGCATCGCCTGTAAAATTGAGGATGAATCGATTCTAGCTGAAGGTAGCAAAACAATTATTACAGGCGAGACAGTATCAGTTGCGGGAGAAGTAACAATACCTGGCAGAGGAAAATTTTTACGATGCGTCGATTCACATGGCGATAGTGTGTTATTTAGTATGGAGCAAAGATGTCGCTTTAGCGCTTTGGCTCGTGAAGACAACATTAGTGGCGTTCATACGGCTAAAGCTCTCTTAAGTAAACGATTACCACTGACTGTCAGACTAGTCCACGGCCAACCACCAAGAGGTCTCAAATCTTCTTCGCACTTTCTCCCAGAATTGAGATTGCTTTCTACTTTTGAGGAAGAACATGTGTTTGCTTTACCGTTACAGAGCCGAGAAGGAGCTGCTGTAGCCTTGCCATTGGCAGCACCACTTAAATTGGTTAAATCCAAAAATGAAGAAGCACTCAAGTTGATGCCTGAATTAACCAGGTTGGTGGATCGAGCTACACGCCTTGTTGCTGATGTTGCTGACAAGGCTCATGTTTTAGATGGTCGCTTAGGTGATGGTAAATCAAGACAGTCAAGAAACAATGGTTTTCTTCGAAGGTCCTCAAGTTCGGATAGTGCCAATAATCATCATCGACAACAACTACATCAACAACAACAACAGCAACATCACCATCATCATCATCACCATTACCATTATTATCAATCTCATCAAACCACCAGTAACCCTGCTACAGCATGTTTCAGAGATGAAAATCGTGTACCTGCATCTACTACTGAAGAATACGATGAGATTGATCAAATATATGATTATGTTCGTGGCTTTGCACCATTACCGAAAAGTGTTAGGTCACCCTATGAGAGTCCAATACGTTGCAATACTCTATCCGTACCAATTTGTCCTTCTCCACCATTAACACAATATCCTCCTTCTCCTCCTCCTCCTCCTCCCTCTTTAAACAATTCTACTTCCATTGCTCCTACTCTTACTCCAGTTTCTCTGCCTACTTTTACTTCCGCTCTTGCTCCTAATCCAATCAATGTAACAATTGCATCATCATCATCATCACCACCACCACCACCAATAATAGTAGATGATCGACCGGAACCACCGCCAATTGAAACAATACCAACTAAGAAAAACCATGCTGAAAAGAGAACAAGACGAACAGAAGCACCACCAATACCCAGAGTTGAAAAACCGCCTTTGGCAAAACTTTATATTAAAAATGGTACACAAAGAGGCCGTCCACTCATAAAAAGTACTTCGCCGCTTAAAGAAACACCACCCACTTTTAAAAGTGGCTCACCTCTTTTTAATATACGCTATAAGAGTTTAACAAATCTTCAACAAGCAATGGAACTCGATGGAACTCTTGACTCGAGTCATTCTGGTGGACGCACTTCTGGAGATTCTGGAGCTAAACTTCCAGAGAAGAGGTAATATTTTATTTAAAGCAACAGAAAAAATGTTGTTCCTTATTTTTATTATTTTACAAAATATCCTTAACGTTTTCTTTTTTTGTCGTTTATATAGGTCACGTCGTCTAAGTAGACCACGCTCTCTTACAAATCTTGTATGGGAACTTCGAGGCGGAGGTAATTGTGCCAGAACTGAAACATCACTATCAAATAATATTACTTCATTAATTCCGCCATCTAAATGTGGACAACGTCTTGCTGTTACTGTCATGTCACCTAGACGTATTGGTACTCTTTATCTTTGATTTGTAAGTGCTATCTTTATTTACATTAATATATAGCAGGGTATTTCATTTTTCAATTATTATTAATTCAGGGCATATATATATATATATATATATATATAGTGGAAGTATTTAATAATCATAATAATAATATATTTTTTCTCCTTTCATTTTAGGTAAAGTTAAGGAATATTTAGATGCGAGCAAAAGAAATTTGAACTTTAAAAGAGGAATATTCTCGTTTAACCACACAGTTTGTCCTTTTCATTATTGTTAAGAACATTATAGCAAAAGTGATAAGTAGATTTTTCACTCAACGAAATTGAGAAAAAAAATGACAAGTCACAATCAATACATACACATTTTATAAAAGTATGAAATGAATAGAAAATATTCTTTTAATTAGACTAGTAAATTTTCATTTCTGAATTACATGTAAAACTCTATTTTTTAAAATAAATTGAAATATATCAATTCATATACAATTTGAACTCAAGTCTCAAATAATATTTTGTGTCTTGTCATTTTTATAAACTGTTCAATTCAATATCAACAATTTCTTTCTGTGACCCAAGATGCATTACTTATACAACATAGTGATTTAAAAAACAGTACATTTTTGTGCCTTATTTTAAACATGAGACTTAAGAAACACTTGATACTGTTAAACTTTGAATATTGTTGAAAAATGTATCTGACAGTACATCAGAATTTTCAATTAAATCTTTATTTCCCTATCGTAATTAGGGATGCAGAGAAATTTATTTTGACAATGATTTATTCACATTTCTCTCACAATTAGTGTAATTGTTTGTTAAAATTTACTTTACATTAAACGAGAGGATGTAAAATTCAACAATTTTATGTACATATGTAGCAATTGTTGCCTATGGTATTCATTTTTTATATTACACATTTTTCTAAACTTTTATATTCGATGTATTTAACTTTATATTGCCCAGTGAATAAATTTTCAATTTGAACAGCGTGCTAATGAAAATTAACAAATATAGGTTATTAATATTTTCAATAATTATCCAACAAATTAAGTGGATATTTTTAATAATTCCACAACAAGCATAGAAAAAAACATAAATTTGTTAAAAAAAAAAAAAACAAAACAAAACAAAAAAGTAAACTGTTTAAGAATGAAAAAAAGAGATAAAAATTTAATTGGATAATAAGGGCTTTCCAATATTAATAATAATAGTAATAATAACAATAATAATAATACTTTTTACAATTTAAGCATAAATGATAATACAATTGCCATAATAATAACCAAGCAATGTGGTTGTACTTAAGTCATACATTGTATTTTTTAGCTTTTACAAATTCGCGATACTTGTGTAATATGATTATAAATTCCTTCCATAAATGATTATGTAATGTAATTACAACAGTAATCATAATAATAAGATATAATAATAATAATAATAAAAATATAATAGCAGGATATTTAACATTGTTAAATATAGAATTTCACTAATTTATATGTTTTATTATTAATATTATTATTATTGTTACTGCTATTAATAATCCATTATGGTTACAATTAGAACATCTATGCTAATGTATTAAGTTCAAAAAATAATTCCACTGCTCATGTCAAACAAATATCTATATCGATACATATTTTTGCAGTGAACAATTATTCTTTCTATAGAAATTAATGATACTGCTATAAAATATTTCTGCAAATGATAAAATAAAAGGCTAATATTTTTCAACAGTAAAAGATTGATTTTGTATACAATACATGATTTTATTGTGAAATATATATAAACACTTCTTTCAACTTGTACTTAATAACTCGATGAAAAATATATTGAAAGCAGTAATTGAAATTAAATTTCTATAAAAAGTTTAATTCAAATCAACAATGATTGACAAATAATTAATACATACTCAATAGATGTGTATGATTCTATAATATAATAATTGTTATACTTATTATATCTATGAAAGTATTGAATCAGGTAAAACAGTTTGAAGCTAAATAGATGAAATAATAATATTGCACTTATTAATGTTCTAAAAAAAAAATACTCAAATTACATTAGTTTAAAGAAAATGAAGAAATAATTTTAATTTTTAAAAGAAAAGCATAAAAGAATTTAAAGGAAATTAAAAAATCTCACATTGTAAAGTGCCAACATAAATACATACATTCATACATACAATCGTAAAAATTTTAAACATATAAAAAAAATTTTATTAATTTTTTTTTGAAAATTATAACATTGTCACAATTAAATATATTATTTTCAATTTCATCTATTGCAATCTAATAAATAGAAGAATAGAGTTTGCATTTTACCATTTTATCAGCAATAATTTTAATCAATATTTGTTTTCGGACATTCTTTCATGTTGAACTACATTGTGCATTGCACAATAAAAATATTAAAATAAAAGATATATTTAAGAATGGTCTTGAACTAAATTTGGCAGATCTCATACACATTACATTTTATCTGATTTGTGTAAGACCCGCTAAAATAGACTTTTTAATACAGTAATCTCATCAAACAGACATTACATTTTTATTACCTATAACAAAACAGAAAAAAAATGTGAGAATGAAAATAAAGTTTAACCTTTTCTTATCTAATTTTACAACACCAGTCCAAGTAAAGTTTCCGTCCATTTAAATAATGACGATCTCAAAATGCTTCTTGGATTTTGGTTTATAATAATTGTGATTATTATGGTATGATTTAGGTAGGTTAGGTTTTTTCAATTGCGTAAATTGTCGCACTTTATACCGATTTTGACAGTTTATAAAACGGATAAACGTAGATTTTCCGTTACTGTCTATATTGTATTCTGTGTCATTATAGTCAACAATCATCAGTATATTAACTAATAAGATCTCCTTCGAATACTTAACGTAAGCCTATCGCAGGTCTATTTTCATTTTATTAAAAAACGGTTTTTTTCTATTCTTTTCGTTAGAAAAGTATAATATAGTTAATTGCGATTAGCTTTACCAAAAATGTTGTATAATAATAATACAAATAAACGTCAAGTCAATAATATCATTTTGAAAAATGTATTACTGTCCGATTATTGTATTTTATATCTCCCAATTATTGTCATCGCCATTAATTAACAATTATGTATTTTTATTTTATTGCGCTCTTCAGTTATAAAAATTTAACATGAATGTAATTACAGCAATCAATCAATGTGTTTTGTTTTAAACAGAAATAAAAAAAGATTATATACATCATTTTACTCAATCAATTGCAAATTAAATTTATTTTTTAATATTAGAGAGCTTAATGGAAAACAATTATATAATTATATTCTTTCATTCATTCATTTTGTCCGCAGTTTGAAGCTAGTTTTATGTATATGCTTTTGTTTTTGATAGATTTTGACAATTCGTAAAGTGACTATATTTTAGAAATGAAAATTATGAATGTTATATTGTTAAGAATATCCAACTTGAAACCAGAAACTTCACGCGCCCTTTAGTACGAGTTTTTTTCTCTGGTTTTTAATACAATTTAATAGATAAAATTTATTTATATATCTACAAAATTAATAATTGTTTGTTTTGATTCTCCAACAACATTTTAAACAATTTTTTATCAAGTTAACAATATCAGGACATATTTCAATGAGATAACAAATTTTAGATATTTCATTTGATTCAATGTGATCAAATTTTTAGTAAATTTAAGGCATAAAATTTATGCAAGCTATACAAAAAATTATCTATTGTTTATTTTGCATCTCGAACAACATTTTAAAAAAATTTTTATCAACCTAACAAGTTCAGAACATATTTCAATGAGATAATAAATTGTAGATATTTTATTTGATCCAATGTGAACAAATTTTTAGTAAATTTAAGGCAAAAAAAAATATTCAAGCTATACACAAAATTAATTATTGTTTATTTTGCTTTTCGAACAACCATGTACCATGTACAGCTGACGTGCCGAAATTATTTGCGTGTATGTGATAAAATTTTTAATACAATTTAATGGATAAAATTTATTTATACTATATCTACAAAATTAGTGATTGATTATTTTGAAACCTGCTTTTGTTGTGCATAGATTTTGACAATTCGTAAAGTGATTATATTTTAATAGTACATTATGAACACATAACACATTTAAAAAGTCATGTCCAAATTAAAAAGATATTAATTTTTTTAATTTAATACTGCGCTTATGTATCTATTAAATTGAACTTGTGCGCATGTGCAAATTACACTGTCCTTTACTGCGCATGTCTAGCTATTAAATTGTACTTGTACGCATGTATAGTTAAAATTTTTGGGGAACGTTGGCAACTCTGTCAAGTCGAATTCTTAGTCAGTTTTCTCTCGTGTCTTGACGCAGAAAGATATGAGAGGGGAGAAAAACGTCAAACGAAAAGTGTCGGGAAAAAACGTGATTTTGGGGATTTATGTGAAATGATTTTTGTAAAACTTTTTTTGTGAAAATATTTTGTTAAATTTTTGTGTGAAATTGTGCAAAAAAATTGATTACAGTTATTGATTGATAGAAAGGCAAATAAAAAAGGTATTTAAATTTTTTTTATTAAAAAATTTTTTTAATTATATAATTAAAAATATAATATATTATATTTTGAGTTTATAATAATTATTATTATTTCA
>JUFY01029101.1:0-18377 GCA_001855655.1 Leptopilina clavipes | reverse complement strand
AAATACAAAAGTAATGTAATAATAATAGTAATTATAATAATAATAATAATATTAATAATAATAATAATAATAATAAAATAAAAATGAAATAAAAATGAAAATAAAAAATAAAAAAGTAATAATAATAGAGAAATAAAATATAATTACAAAAATATAATTACAGAGCTAATGAGGGGCATTATAATTAAAAAGCTAATAAGAAGAATTCACCTGAAAAGTTACGTCCTTATTAACTCGAAATACTCTTATATAGGAAAAAGTTGCTGGTGTTGCACAAATCACCGCTAGACACCAAATCAGAGTCGCTATCGAAGATGTAAATCTAGTAGCTCGCTTTCCGCCACCTAGATTAAATTCTTTTGCATATTTTACATCGTAATGAAAAAACGTATATTTCTTATCAGAAAATTACTTCATTAAACTTTTAGAAAATACTTTATACATAGAAAAACTTTTTTTTTTCTCTTCTTCGAAATTTACTTTCATTTGAAAAAATTAATTTCAAAACATATATATATATATTTTCCCAATTTATTAAAAAAAAAAAAATGAAAAGAAAAGATAACAAAAGCAAAAATTTTACTAACCAGTGGCATGAAGTTTTCTCATTGGATCAACAATAGCGAAGAATCGATCGGCTGAAAGTGCCGTTAAAGTGAATACTGAAACCCCAACGGAAATATCTTTTGCACATTCTGAAATCTTGCAAAGAATAAGTCCAAATGGCCAAGAGTCGATTACATAAACTGTAATCGTGAATGGAACGCATGTCAAAATTACCTTAAAAAAAAGAAAAAAAAATTTAGAGAATATATTCATTATTTTATGAACATTAATCTATGCATTATTTATAAACATTTATATTATAATATTATATTATTATTGTTAAAAATTTCTAATTTTAACTTTATTGTCCCACAATTGTTTAAAATTTCCTCCCATGGTCGTTAAATTTCAACCTCTATAAAGCAAGTGTTTGTAATGATAAAGGATTGCAATACGATGGATTTGTATTATTCATAGAAATTTAATAATATGAAAATTTAAATTAAATCTTACACTTGCTTCAATATTTCAACCAAAAGTAATTGTTTAACGAATCCTTTTGTCCTGAAGCTTAGAAACTTATTTCTGCAATAAGATTCAAAATTTTATATATATATATATATATATATATATTTAATATTTATATATTTAATACTCCTCTTTGAATTTTAATTTCACAATAAAGTATAATTGCCATTTGACAAATGCAAATTAAATTCGCGATACAATTTTCCATTTACAATGCGCATAATATGAGAATCAAAAGTTTTCAGTTCCTCTCAATGCTAATATTATCTTTTATTAAATTGTGCGATTTCTAGTAAGCTTTACCTCTATTTCGAATTGGATCTAGTTTATTGTAAATTGTAATTACTCGCGGTAATTACGATAGTTTAATATAAATTAGATTTTTTCAAGTAGAAAGGAATTAAAATTTATTTTTTATATTTTTTTTTGAGAAATTGATAATTGAAATTATTTACCAAAAGATCTCCAAGTGCCAGGGATAGAACGTAGGTGTTGGGAACGTTTCTCATGTTGGCGTGACGCAAAATTGTCAGTACCAAAACACCATTTCCAGTGACTCCAACGATGAGAATGAATAAAAAGACAAATGGCAATATATACGTTTCTGGCCTGTCACTATAGGGCAAATAGGGCTCTTCTGTACAATTACTCTCATCAATGGAGCAATTAACACTCATTGTGATCGATGATTCACTCGTTAGGTTCAACATTTTTCCCCCTTGTTTTCTTTCTTTCCTCCAAAATTCTCTTATGTTGTTTCCATTATACGTAGTAAATAAATTTTCTTTTTGAATTTTCTAACGTTTACAATATTCCAACTCTACATTTTATTTTTCAATGCAACATTTTTTCTTTCAATAATGATGAAAAATCCACTGACGTGTTTTTTTAATATTTATTTAATATTTTTAATAACTAATGTTAATATTTCTAATCTAATATTTCCACTCAAAATTTTATTTTTCAATGCAACACTTTTCTTATGATGAAAAATCCACTCACGTGTTTTTATTTTTTAAAAAGTAAAATATCAATGATTAAATATAACAATAATAAACCATTTTTCACCTTCGTGGTTAAATAGAAATGAAGAATATAATTTTAAAAAAATTTTTTCGAAATGATACAAATTGTCTGTTTATTGGTAGATGTGATTTAATTTCGCGGCATTTCTTCAGAGGCGTTGTTATCGTATAATTAAATCTTTAGGTTGAAAACTAAATTCAAATCAGAGCACGTGCACCATGATAGAGGTGTGCTATACCAACTGATGATGAGAATATAGAAACTGTTTGCACATTCGTATAGTTATTTTCGTGCTTCCAACCTGTAATCAACATAAACAAATTTAATTGAAAATAGAATCATCTTTTCGATTTATTTATTTAACAAATAATATCATTTCCTGATAGGCTTCTTTCAAGTTTTCCCAAACTGAAACTTATAATAACTTATAAGTATTCTATTTTTATTCTCCTCTCCAAGAGAGTCATTTGTTCAAAGACAAAAAAATTTTCAATTTCCATGCAAAAAAAAAAAAATTATTTTCGTTTTTTCTTTATTAAACTACGTTAAATTTTTTTCCATGAGAAAAAAAAGTATTTAAAAATAATCTGTTTCTGAAAAATCCCTTATTATAATATCAAATATTCCTTTATTCTTCAGTTTATTGTAAATTTTATTATGAAAACAGAAGTTCTATCTTCAAAAGGTAAACAAATATAGACTACTGATGATTACAAGTTATATAAAGCATTATGCAAACTCAATGCTCGAGTTTTATTTAGTTAGTCTTTTTTAATATAAATATCATATTTTCCATTTACCCTTCTATATTTCTATTGTGTGTTTAATGTAAATAAATATTTTTATTCATAAATTGTAATAATATGTACATTTAATGAGAAGAAAAAACCCTTTTTTATCATTTAATGAAAGAGAAGTAAAGTAAAAGTTTTCGAATTAAAATTTATTCGAAAAGTGACGTTTTATTATAACTTGTTTCACAAATGGAAAGCTATTAATATGAAAAAGCGTTTATTTATTTTTATTGTTGACACTTGTTTGTAATATATATTTTGTAGACCTCATGCTAATTTTTTATTTTACTGCACATTAAATCACATTTGCTATTGATACCGGAACGAAGCCAGCTTGGCTCTCGTGCCAACTTGACGTTGTTTGAATTATAATGAAAAATACGTATCCGGTATTGTCCGCATATAAGCAATAAATTAAACAAACTCACAAAAAATAGTGCATTGTATGAAATTTCATCGTCTGTATTTCATTATTATAAAAACATAAACATAAGGAAAATTTATCTAAATATATAGTTTGAGAAAAACGCAAATTATTTGCAAAAAAAAACATTTCGACTATTTTATTATGAGTAGTAAATTATTTGCAAAACCATTTCGAGTATTTTATTCTAAGTGGTAAATTGTTTGCAAACAAATTTCAACTATTTTTTTTTGATTCTATTTTGAGTAAATTGTTTGGAAACAAATTTCGACTTTTTTTCTGATTCTATTTTTAGTTGAAAAATAACAGAAAAATTTCTCAACGGATAAAATTCTCAATTGAGGATTAAAATTACACAATTGTTTGAATCACAATATATATATATATTCCACCTCTTCTATTTTGTATATATATACAAAATAGAAGAGGTGGAATTGAAAGCTTTCGATTATGGACAAATATATTTTTTTCATAAAAAGTGTTGACTAAAAAAGAAGTTACTTTCTATCTTTCTCTTCTGGATTCTGTTACCAAATGTATTTCAATGCTTTTTGTATTTTTCTATATTTTACTCAATTTTACTCACTTCTTCTTCTCTTGAAACAATATCGTTTTAACTCTAATTCACATACAATTTTTTCCATTATTTTTATTCAAAAGTAATTTAAATTTAATTTAATTTACTTCTTAATTTAAATTACAAAAAATTCTATTTTTGAAAAAATGGCAATTTTTAACAGATTGTTAGAAATAAGAAATTATTAAATTAATTTAAAAAAGTAATAATTCGCTTTTTTAGGAGAATAATAATAAATGAAAAAGCAGTAATAATGAAACTTACTTTGAAAAAGTAGAAAAGGAGATATACAAAAGAATTTACGACTTTTAAAAATGTTCTTTGTGACCATCACAGTTGGTTTTTTTTTTCTTGTATAAATTTAACGAACTCTTTGTGGTGCCTCTTAGTACAAGTAACCTATTGTACCACCCGCACATTTAGTTTATACCAGGGACGCCCTATTGAAATTTTCCACCCGTTCGTTTAACATTTAATAAATTTTTTTGCAAAAAAAAAAAATTATATCTCCTCGAAAAGTAATAATTTTTCAGTAATTGATAAATTCCTGATAAATTTTTTTTTTAAATTTTTTGCCAGGAAATTTTTTTAAATCAAGAGACATGGAAAAATAAAGAGAATAAAATTTTTCAAAATTAGGAATATTGGAAAATTTTTAAAATATGTAAAATTTTGAACAATTCATTTATTTTAGTAAAATTTTTTTATATATTTATAACTTTGTTATAATTTGTATGCATTCTTTATAATTGAAATTCTTCATTTGTCTGTAATGTAGCATTTGTAAATTATTTTTTACTGCAAGACAAAAAATGCTTTGTTCTTGAAATGCAAAGAATTTAACCCATATTTTTATTTGTGAGGATACTTTCTAATAGGAATTTTTTACATGAGCTTGAGTAAATTTATTCTCTAAAATATGTATAAAAAGGTACAAGTAAAAATTAACATTTTGTTACTATAACTACTAACTAACAATCGTCTTGTTAATGTAGAATTCAAGAGAGAAAAGTTCTTTTGAAAAAAATTCCGTCAGAGTTGAGTTTTATTAAATAAAAACAGAAAAAGGAGAATATAATTTTTCTTTTCTTATTCACTTGCTGGTGCATTCTTATATTTCAATTTTCGAATATACTTTCATAACAACTTTTTGGCATTCTTAATATAATTTCAAACTTTTTAAAAGTCTTGTGATTTCATTTGACAAAATTGTGTTATCTGTTATTCAGATAAATAAAAACGCACTTTGAAACTTTATACTTCCTATTCAAACTTTTGGTGTTTTTTTTTTGTTTGTTTGTTTGAATTTTTTTCAATTTAAAACGAATGTTTTGAAAAATTCTCAAAAAGCTATATCAAAGTTTATCAATCAATATCAAAGTTTGCACAATTACAAACAGAAATTTGTTTAGAAAAAAACCAATTTTGGATTGAATTGAAGTTATTTAATATAAATATTTTGTCAATTTGATTGAATTTTATTAATTTTTTGATTGAAATGGATTTTTTTACTATAAATATTTTTATATTATATTTATATAATATTTAATTAGTTTACATTGCGCTTAAGTTTAAAAAATGGAAAATTAATTCTAAGTACTTAATTGCTTTTTGAAACCAACTTCAATTAATTAAATTAATTAGTTTCAAATCTAATTTTCAAAAAAATTCCAACAAAAATTAATTATAGAATAAATAGTTTAAAATTTAATACTAATTAATATTTATCCTTTTATTTTTTAATTTCTATTATTTATTTCAGAATAAAATGAAGTACATCTGTGGAATAATTTTTTATGCTTGCAGAAATTAATATTGATATATTAATATTTATATATTTAATATTTTTATAAAAAAATATTTATTATTGTAACTAATTAATTTTTATCCTTTTGTTTTTTAATTGCTCTTTTTTATTTTTTGAAAATAAGTTTTACCTCAAAGGAAAATGAAGTAGATTTGTGGAAAAATTCTCTTTTATGCTGGCGTAAAAGGAAGAGTATTCCTTTGATCTCTATGATTGGTTGGGATCATTATTAACCGGATTTTATATAAATTTACTGCTCAAAAATATATCTGAGAGGACAGTTTGAAACTCTCAAGTAGTGAAAAATTCATTTGCCATTAAAATAAGATGCAATGCTCTTATTTTAATAACAACTTTGGAATTAGGTAAATTTACTGTCAAATGACAGTAATTCAAATTTAAAATTTATCTATTTAATTAAATTATGCAAAATATTTATGTATTAAAAAAATTTATTTCAATCTAAAAATTAATTAAACTTAATTTAAATTGCAAAATATATAGTAAATTCATGTTTTTGCTAAATATTCTTCAAAAGAGAAAATCATTTCTAGACGATTAGAAACTTATTAATGCTTCGAAAACATAATATTTAGTATTTACAATATTGACACTATATGACTGGTAAATATTGAGCTATTAAGCATTATCGATTTAGATGATGGTGTGTGGTTGGATGGTAAGATATTACACCTTATACTTGAGTCCAATGAAGTTATCGGTGAATGATTGGTCCCTTGCGATACTAAAACAGATCGTCGTAGTAAATTGCTTCGGTCATTTTACGAACTTTCATTGTCTAACAGATTTCCTAGTTAGTAGTTCCGGAATAGTTTCCAAACAGTCGCGCTATACAAATGCGAATAATTCCTCCAACTGGAATTAATCTTCATTCCAATAATGCATTTAAAAAGTTATTCAACCATTTACTGAGTATCATCATTAAACGTCAATGATGCTGAATATCTAGTTTTAAATTTTAATAATGTTCGTTACTTCATTATTTGTTTTTAAATGTTTTAAAATTTCAAAATTCAAATTTCACATTTCAAATTTCAAAATTAAAATTTCACATTTCAAATTTCAAAATTAAAATTTCAAATTTCAAATTTCAAATTTCAAATTCTAACATGATTCTAATTTCTAATTTTCTTTATATATTTCAAATTAAAGTTAAAATAGTTTGAATTAGTTTAATAAGAATTTATTTCCTGATGAGCTTAAATCTGAGTGCATCATTATGACGTGAAGAACGAATGGTGTTAGAATGATGTTTATCAAAGGCTTTGAGGAAATTTAACGCTTTAGTAGCTTAAACAGATATAGCTGAGTAATATGTTGTTAATTTTCTAATCTAACAACAACATCGAGGTATTTGAATTCTGATTTGCATATAGAATTGAACTGCTGCTTCAAATTACTAGAGATCAAGTTCGGATTTATTTGTCATCCATCTGAATAACAGAAATTGACAATACATATTTTGAAATGAAGGTTGAATTAATTAGGCAGGCTATAATATGTTTGATTAAGTAGATGAATATAATATCTTAAATCACGTGGATCAATATCACAAAATATTCTTAGTCAGAAATTACTCTTTAAATTTACTAATTTTAATTATCACTAGTAAAAGTATATGGTTTGATCAGACCTAACTGTTTAAATTTACTACTTTTCATTATCAGTAGTAAAAGTATGTTTTAGTCAAACAAAACTAATAAATTTACTAATTTTAATTATTAGTAGTAAAAGTATGTTTTAGTTAGACAGAATACTCTAAATTTACTGAATTCTACAAATCAGTAGTAAAAAGTATGTTTTAGTCAGGGAAAACTGTAATAAATTTACTAATTTTAATTATTAGTAGTAAAAGTATGGTTTAGTCAGACTAATTTAATTTTCAGTAGTAAAAGTATGTTTTAGTCAGGCAAAACTGTCATAAATTTACTAATTTTATTTATCAGTAGTACAAGTGTGTTTTAGTCAGACAGAAAACTTAAATCAACTGAATTATACAATCAGTAGTGAAAGTATGTTTTAGTCAGACTAATTTTAATTTTGAGTAGTAAAAGTATGTTTTAGTCAGAGAAAACTATAATAAATTTACTAATTTTAATTATTAGTAGTAAAAATATGGTTGAGTCAGACTAATTTAGTTTTCAGTAGTACAAGTATGTTTTAGTCCGGCAAAACTATAATAAATTTACTAATTTTAATTTTCAGTAGTAAAAGTATGTTTTAGTCAGGCAAAACTGTAATAAATTTACTAATATTATTTATCAGTAGTAAAAGTGTCCTTTAGTCAGACAGAACAATTGAATTAACTGAATTCTACAATCAGTAGTGAAAGTATGTTTTAGTCAGACTAATTTTAATTTTCAGTAGTAAAAGAATGTTTTCGTCAGACCTAACTGTATAAATTTATTAATTTAAATTTTCAGTAGTAAAAGTATGTTTTAGTCAGAGAAAATTATAATAAATTTACTAATTTTAATTATTAGTAGTAAAAGTATGGTTTAGTCAGACTAATTTAATTTTTAGTAGTAAAAGTATGTTTCAGTCAGACTAATTTTAATTTGCAGTAGTAAAAGTATGTTTTAGTCAAACAAGACTGTAATAAATTTACTAATTTTATTTATCAGTAGTAGAAGTATGTTTTAGTCAAACAGAACTTTATAAAACTAAATTTAATTATCAGTAGTAAATGAATTTTTTTGTAAGACATTTAGATTGAATTAATTGGACGAGATCTAATACGTTTTATTAAGAAGATAAATATAATATTATGAATAACGTGGATCTATATCACAAAATATTCTTCGCGGGTTCTCTCATAAAAACTTATTTTTTTCCAACAAAAAGTAAAAAACAATATAAGTATTACCTGTTTAGTATTTTACAAGAAAACACGCGGAGAATATATTTACATATGCGATTCAAATCATATCTCTAAAATATGTGATTGAAGAAATACAACAATCGCTTACGTAATTATTTTGGAAAATTTTATGAAACCTAAAAAATTGAAGTTTCTTCATTTTATATTAAATTGACAAAATAAGAAATTTTGAAATATTCCAAATTTTGTCCAAATTTTGATGTTTTAAAATCAGAAATTTTTTTTGTTTATGTAAGATATACGCATAAATCTCGAAGGATTTCGTCCTGGGAACACTCATGACTCGTGGCTTATGTGACATATATTTATATATCTTTTACATCTCTCTTCGTTGTTGAAATACTGATTTTTCTTTCAGGTCAACAAAATACTTTATAAAAAAAAATATTTATTTACATTTTTTTTAATAAAGCAAATTCATAATGTATATTTAAATGTATTAAATTTGAATTCACGTGTTGATTGTTTACTTAATAATTTACGCACAAAGTCTGCTTGAATTGAAAAAAAATGTATTTTAATATTCTATTTGGAATATTTTAACATAAAATCACACACATGTTTTTACGCAATGTGTAAATATTAAAAGAGACAATTTTAATTAATTATTTATACATATTTATATATATATTGCGAAAAAGGTTGATAAAAAACTGTTTGTATTTAAAATTAACGAAATATAATAGATTTGTCGCAAATACGAATAATGCAATTTTTTTTCTTTTATGTCTTTCTAAAAATAATTTTAATGACAGCTGTGAGAATATTTGATGAATGAAGAAATAAGAAAGTGAACAAAATGGAAAAAAAGCGTTATATGGAAAAAATTGACCTGATTATTGATGATTCTTGAGTGTATTTTTTTCGTTATAGTTTCGCAGGAAAGATTTATGAAGTTACTAACTTTTAGATACGTTGTAGAAAATTCCCACAAGTTATTGCGAAATACTGAATATAAAAAAAAAAAAAAAGAAGAAGAAGACGAAGACGAAGAATGAAAAATCGAGAACATGCTATCAATTTGTTTCTATATTAAAAGCGGATCTAAAAAATATTAATTTCCGTAGAGGTAGAATTAATTTAAACAAAAAAATAGTTAAAATTTTAACAAATTTTTCCTGTTTGTAAAATTGAATAATTTTTCCTTTTTTATAAATTTTTACTTAGTATAATAGAGAATTAGAGATAAGATAAGTTGGCGATAAGTAAATTATTTATTGACCTATATTAATAATTCATAATTCGATTTATTTGTTTTTGAAAAAATTTTTGTTGCATGGGAGAATTATATATTGACAGTCACTGGATGGTAAAACTTCACTCGTATCATTTCTCTTCTAGAAAGAAATAACTTTCATGATGAAACTTATTTTTGGCAATCTTTCACTTTCATTATTTGCATTCTTTCTTGGTATGTTAAAAAATCATTTAAAAAAACATTTAATCTTTCATACGTTTTTTATTTTTATTTTTACTTTTAGTTTTAATTATACAATTTTTTTTTACTTTTATTTTTATAATAGATAATTTTTGTTCGAATATTTTTATTTTTTATAAAAATTACGAAAGAAATAGAAATAAATTGTTAATCAAATATAAAAATAAATAAATTAATTATTTTTCTGCTTTTGTATTTTAGTTCAAGGAGTTTTGAGTTCTCCGAAGAAAGAAAGATGTTTTCTCGACTCGGATAGTGGTCCTGATGATAATTTCACTATTCATTATTGGTTCAACAAAACTGCCGAACAATGTGAAGAATTTTGGTACGGCGGAAGTGAAGGAAATGATAATAGATTTGAAAATTTGAATGATTGCATAAATGTCTGTGATTCTGGTAAGTGAAATAAAAATTTCTTTTCAATGGTAAAAAATAAAATTCAATAATAAAGTATTTTACCAAGTGACTCCCCACTACGCAAAACGATAGGTGGGGTGGGGAGCCGCTTCTCCCTGTTAATTAATAATCGAAAAAATTTTTTTCTAAAACAGACGAACAAGAAGTACCTCCTAAACCAATCTCGAAAGACGGTAAGTTTTTTTTAATTTTCTTCTTATTTTTATCACCTATACAATTACATTCTCCAATGAAAGTTCAAATATGTATAAATAAGAAAAATAAATATTAAATCTCTATAATATTATTAAATTATTAATATATTTTGATTGAAGTATGTCAACTAAAATGGGATTCTGGTCGTTATGAGAATTGGACATTGCAATTCGCATATAATCAAGAAAAAGAAATATGCGAAGAATTTTATTACGGTGGAAGAGGTGGTAACGGCAACAGATTTAAAACTTATGAAGACTGTATAGATCATTGTGAACCACGTGAGTTCTCTTTCATAAAAATTTCTAAACTTTAATCTAAAACTATGAAACTTCAATTTAATTTCAAATTTTTCAATTTAATACAGTAAACGAAAGTTCAGTTCTTGAATCCCACACTAAAGAAGGTAATTATTGTCACAATGACCCAAAAAAACATTATTTGTATTAATTATTCATTAATTTTATTTCACTTAATAATAATTTTGTTCGAAAAAAAAATTTTTTTCCAGATTGTCTACTTGATATTGATAATGGTAATGATGACAAGTGGAAGGAATATTATGCTTTCATTAAAACTGAAAATAAATGTGTTTCCTTCTTTTACGGAGGAAGTGGAGGCAATGGCAATAGATTTAATACAGAAAAAGAATGCAGATGGTTCTGCAGACAAAATGAATGAAATAAATAATTGAACAAATAAATAATTATTTTTCTAATAAACAGATTTATATTAATAAAACGTAAAAAGCAATCTGTAAAAATGTCTGTAAATTCTTTTCCATTTATTTGACGTATTTTTAATTCCATAGAACTTTCCATAATTAGAATATTGAAATATTTATGAATTTCTCATTAAATTGAAATTTTATTTTCCATAAACAGTGCAATTTCATCTTAGTGCTGATGACATATTCATTATTTTTCCCATCGCTTTGATAAAAATTCAGTAATGCAAATACCGGAACATTACAAACATGTCAATAATTGAATTAATATCAACAATTTGTATTTCCAATATTGATTTATTAGCTACTGTGCGTGCAAAATAAAACTATTTTGCTAATGCACGTAAAAAGGAAGAACGTAGAAGTAATATTACGTTTTTATCAAAGAGGCGTCAATTTTTTGTTTCAATTCAAAAAGAAAAATTTTTCATTCAAAAAAGAATACGAAAAATATGAGAAAAATAGAGGAAAGGATTTCTAATTTTTATGAAGTATTTAAATCAAATAACAGTCAAAAGAACGGAAGTCCTTTTAATTATTTTGAAAACATCCGTTCGTTTGCGAAAACGAAAAAGAAAAAAAGAAAAAAAAGAAAATACGTATTTTAAATTTAATTTACAAACGAACGGATGTTTTCAAAATAACTGAAAGGAGAATAAATCTAATTCGAATCGTTCACTAACTGATTTTGAACTTATTTACAAGTAGATAGTGCGCTGATAAAATTTCTATACTGTTAATAATATTAATCAGCATACACGTTTAAAACCTTTCAATTTCTTATTTAATCCTTTAAAAACAATTTCAATATATCGAGTGTAAAAGTGAATCTAATTCTGAAAAAAAGATGTATGAGAGGAAAAATGAGCAATTCTACTAAATAAAAAAAATTCCAAGAAATAAAAATATTAAAATTCTGATTCAATTGTAATTCAAATTTAAAGAAATAAAAACATTAAAATTGTATTTCACCGATTTAGAAATAAAAGAACATAAAGTAATTGTGAAGTGAAGGAAAATTCACAAGTGCGACAATTAAAATTTCCCTCACTTGCTAAAAATTAATTTCTACTTCTTTTTTTTTTTTTTTTTTTGTTAAAAAATTTTCAAAAGTCGTAAACTCTTGATTTATGTGTTGCATGTTACATAATTGAATCTACAAATTAGTGCATATACACATCGTGTGGTTTTCGCGCGCGTCCTTTAGAAAATACGAAAGTGGAAGTTATCTGGAGAACAAAAAAATCTACTCCCGTCAGACCTAAAGGTTTATTAACTTAAAAGCTAACAAGGTACAATGTATAGTAATTCTGCTTGCACTATAAAGATGAATGCTTGAAACCTGCTTTTTCACATAGAGTGCAATTTCTTCCTATTTAAAAATGTATTGCTGTTAATTCACTTGAATCGTAAATAACCTAAATGTTACATTTTTAAGTTTTTAATGTATATTTTCTAAAGCTTATTAATAAAATTTCATTTTGCGATTAAGGAGATCCAAATTAATCTCCGCATTAGCATTAATTACAATTACGTAAATTAATATAGATGTAGCCGAAATATTGGGTTTCAATAGTATGTACTGAAAATTATAATTAGTTTCCTTAACAGAGTCTGTTTACATTTAATATCTCAATTAATTTAATTGAGATAAAATAGACATACATTCGGTAAAATATTTACTTTTTCGCTAATTTGATTCTTAACTAATAAATTAGTATTAAATACCTATCTTGTATATTCGAATAAAATGTAAACTTAATGAGAAAGTGAAGGAAAGGTATTTAATATATTATTTTTTACTTTATTTGTTGCCAAAAATGTATAAATTTACTAAATTCCACAGTTAGTAGTAAAAGTATGTTTTAGTCAGGCAAAACTGTAATAAATTTACTAATTTTATTTATCAGTACTAAAAGTATGCTTTAGTCAGACATCACAGTTTAAATTTACTTATTTTAATTTTTAGTAGTAAAAGTATGTTTTAGTCCGACATAAGACTTTAAATTTACTAATTTTAATTGTTACACTGAAAAAAAAATTTATTTGATTCAAATAATGAATTACTTGACTATTATCAAATAAATATTGATTTGTGTCAAATAAATTTTATTTGAGTCAATTAAATGGTATTTGACTCAAATACACATATTATTGATTCAATTACAGTTTATTTGATTTAAATATAAATTATTTGGTTCAAGTAAATAATTATTTGATAATAGACAAGTAATTCATTATTTGAATCAAATAAATTTTTTTTTCAGTGTAGTAGTAAAAGTTTGTTTTAGTCAGACAGAACACTGTAAATTTACTAATTTTCATTATCAGTAGTAAAAGTATGTTTAAGTCAGACATAACTGTTTAAATTTACTTTTTTTAATTTTCAGTAGTAAAAGTATATTTTATTCAGAAATAAGACTATAAATCTACTAATTTTAATTGTTAGTAGTAAAAGTATGTTTTAGTCAAACATAACTGTTTAAATTTACTAATTTTCATTATCAGTAGTAAAAGTATGTTTTAGTCAGGCAAACTTGTAATAAATTTACTAATTTTATTTATCAGTAGATTATCAGTAGTAAAAGTATGATTTAGTCAAACAAAACTGTAATAAATTTACTAAATTAAAATATCAGTAGTAAAAGTAAGTTTTAGTCAGACAAAACTGTATAAATTTACTTATTTTAATTTTCAGTAGTAAAAGTAATGTTTTAGTCAGACAGAACTGTTTAAATTTACTTATTTTAATTTTCAGTAGTAAAAATATGTTTTAGTCAGACAGAACACTGTAAATTAACTAATTTTCATTATCAGTAGTAAAAGTATGTGTTAGTCAGGCGAAATTGTAATAAATTTACTAATATTGTTTATCAGTAGTAAAAGTATGCTTTAGTCAGACATCACTGTTTACATTTGCTTTTTTTTACTTTTAGTAGTAAAAGTATGTTTTAGTCAGACAGAACACTGTAAATTAACTAATTTTCATTATCAGTAGTAAAAGTATGCTTTAGTCAGACATAACTGTTTAAATTTACTTATTTTAATTTTCAGTAGTAAAATTAGGTTTTAGTCAGACAGAACTGTAAATTTACTAATTTTCATTATCAGTAGTAAAAGTATGTGTTAGTCAGGCGAAATTGTAATAAATTTACTAATTTTGTTTATCAGTAGTAAAAGTATGTTTTAGTCAGACATCACTGTTTACATTTGCTTTTTTTTACTTTTAGTAGTAAAAGTATGTTTTAGTCAGACAGAACACTGTAAATTAACTAATTTTCATTATCAGTAGTAAAAGTATGTTTTAGTCAGACATAACTGTTTAAATTTACTTATTTTAATTTTCAGTAGTAAAAGTATGCTTTAGTCAGACATCACTGTTTACATTTGCTTTTTTTAACTTTTAGTAGTAAAAGTATGTTTTAGTCAGACATAAGACTATAAATTTACTAATTTTAATTGTTAGTAGTAAAAGTATTTTTTAGTCAGATATAACTGTTAAAATTTACTTATTTTAATTTTCAGTAGTAAAAGTATGTTTTAGTCAGACAGAACACTGTAAATTTACTAATTTTATTTAACAGTAGTAAATGTATGCTTTAGTCACACAAAACTGTAATAAATTTACTAATTTTGTTTATCAGTAGTAAAAGTATGTTTTAGTCAGACGTAAGACTATAAATTTACTAATTTTCATTATCAGTAGTAAACGTATTTTTTAGTCAGGCGAAATTGTAATAAATTTACTAATTTTGTTTATCAGTAGTAAAAGTTTCCTGTAGTCAGACAGAACTGTTCAAAACTAAATCTAATTATCAATAGTAAATTAATTTTATTGTTTATTTATTGATTTATTTATTTGTTTATTTATTTATTTGTTCATTTTTTTATTTATTTAATACAAAAATGTACTGTAAAGTGGCACTAAATTTTTTCAAATGTAAAAGTTGTTAAACTTTGAAAAAAAAGAATCTTAAAAAGATTTGGCAAGGAAAGTTTTATTTATAAAAAAAAAAAATAAAGTCAGAAGAGAA
This sequence comes from Leptopilina clavipes, assembly GCA_001855655.1. NCBI lineage: Eukaryota > Metazoa > Arthropoda > Insecta > Hymenoptera > Figitidae > Leptopilina > Leptopilina clavipes. Next base: position 2,962 of record JUFY01029101.1, on the reverse strand, counting down.
TTAAGAATGGAATAGATAGAGATTTCGTGTGAAGCAAGTTAACATTCGTTTTCTCTAAAAGTTTTTGAAAAAAAAGTGGAATTTTTTTCTCAATATAGAGACACTTAGATTCCATTTGTGTTTCTCACGTAACGCTTGTAATAACACACCACTTGCAGAGTGGTTAAAAACTTCTGAAGACTTAGTGAGACGTGCTTTATAAAAAGCGACCTCTCTGCTTTGTACCGAAATTACATAAAATATTCTTTAGATTATAATTTTTAAAAATGTTTCAGAATTACATCTAATATGAAAGTATACTTAAAATTGTTTTTAATTTTTTCCAATATTCTATGGTATCATAAAATATTTAATACTTTTTTCAACTTTCTCACTGTTTTGAATAATTTGTATTCACTCAAGTCGATCTTTTTTCGTTCATGTTAAAACCATCTACGGTATATTTAAAAACATATTAAAAAAATAATAATAAATATTTTAAAAATGCGTGTGTTTCATTTAGATATTTATCTCAAGTTATTCGTTTCCATAAATTATAATTCAGACACTAAATTTTTTAGTATATAATTAATTTTTTTCTTCAGTTCATTTGTTGATTTTTTTTCAAGTGAAGGAGAAATTTTCTGAAAAAAATAACAAAATGTCAGTCTTGACTTTATTATTTCCTTGCCGGAAAATTATTTTTCTCATCTATAAATTTTTATACTCTTTCTTAGATCCCAGGACAAACCTATATCTTCCCATGAGTATAAAAATACACCCCATTTTTTTTTCTTCTGTGGAATTTTTTTTTCTATATTTGCAACTGACCTTTACTTGAAAGTGTCTAGGGGTTGTGGAAATAACTTTGCACCAATTGAATTGACACTCCTTCAGGAAAATAAATATACAACGTGAGAATGAGATGTTTTATTCATTTAGTCACTGATGAAAAATTGTCAGAAAATAAGTTCATCACAACAATTTTTGTTCTCTTAAAAGAGAAAAGGAAAATGAGATGGCAAAAATTTGATTGATGAAAGGAATTCATAATTTAAAAACATAATATTATGATTATAAATCTTCACACACACAAAAAAGAAAATATATCACACCATGTTTTTTTTTTCTTTTAATAATCAAAAAAAAATAATAATTTTAACATGTAATTAAAAATTTACCATTCTGTAGAATTTAAGAAATTCTTTTTTTTTAATTTTCCAATGTAGAGAAATTTTACGATAAAATGTTTTGAGTGACATGTGAATGCCAATCAAATGGTATTAATCCTTTTGATTTGATTTCAAGTAATTTGTATGTCACAAAACTTCATATGTCACGTTTTCGAAACAAATGGAACACTTTATAATGGCATATTTTATTCTAAAATTACTCACTGTGGCGATTATTATATTAAAATCACTGCATATAATTCACATAAAATAGTATATTAGATAAAATCTAGACAGTGAAAAAAAAAATTGCATTTTCCAAACGGGTTTTACGTCTTATTTGGGATTTACCTGAAAGCATTGCAGATCCCTTAAAATCATTTGTGTCAAAGAGACAGAGGAGAAATCTCGCCTGGGGAGCTTTGCGAACAAGAAATGGCGAAGCCTGAAGGAAAAATTCCCAACTGACCATTCGAACAGTCAAGTCAAAAATAAATTCTGAATCATCCAAACGCCCAGAGATATAATTTAAAAGATTAATTTCAACATATTTTTTTCAGTCTTACTTTTATTTTGACATTTTTCAGATATTACTTAAGGCAAAGAAATTTACAGACATAAGAAATAAAAAAATTCATATTATAATCTTTCGTGAGAAAAATACATTTTGTTAATCTGATACAAAACTGATATATATGTTAAAAGCGAATTCAGGAGAAATAATGCTTTAATAGTCAAACAGAATTACAGCAATAGCAGCAGAGATGAATTAGAGCACAAATATGTCCTCATCCTGTAGTGATAATGGACAATTCTTGTCCCTATAAAAGGAATAATATTGCACCCTCTTTAAGGAACAAATAAAAAAGGTCCCCTTAACTTACAACTATTTATTTTTCTCCTTTCCCATTAACGTTAATTACACGTTTGTTCACGATCCAATGATCACATATTTAAAAGAAAAAAAAAATCATTTCTCATTCAACTGAAAATAATAATTTACTTTCTGTCGTAAGTTTCCTTTCTATTGTGAAATTAAAGTTCATACATTTTTTGAATACACAAACAGAAGACTAATTAATATTCCCATAAAACATAAAAGTTTTACGCATTATTTATTATTATAAAAATAATGAAATACTGAATAAAGTTATATTAAGAAGTTATATTATATTAAGTTATATTAAGAATAAATAACATACATTAAAAACATACATTAAATAAAAAACATACATTAGGAATGAAATAAGAAAATGGATATTTTGACTCATTTAAGGAATAAATAAATTGACAGCGTCTTTCTATATAGAATACTATATAGAATTTAAATCCGGAAGTATAAATAACTTAATTGGAATTTTTAAAGGGGAAAATAAATTTCTATGTGCTATTAAGGTGTATCGATTAAGAGCTTCTGCTCCAGGTGTAATATATTGATAGTAATCCTTATAACTTGAATTTTCCAAGACATTTACTTTAATTTGCTTATGAAATATAAATTTTCTTTTTTAATTAAAAAATTATTATTACGATCCAATATTTAGTAATCAGATTATTTTTAATATTTATACTTTTTTACTTTTTAAACGCCGTCCGTATGTTTAAATGAATTCATCTCTCGCGTCGATTAATTCGATTTAATTTAAATATCAAATTGCAAAACTGGTTTAAAGTACAATACAAAAGCGATTATTTAATCCGAATTAAACAACACCGAAAAAAAATTCTTAAATTCAGAGGAAGATTCCTCTTGAGAAAATCCTCTTAAATTAAGAATATTACTCTTAATCGGTAAATATTTTCCTCTTATT
>JUFY01029099.1:0-12645 GCA_001855655.1 Leptopilina clavipes | reverse complement strand
TATCATTTTTATTTTTATTATTATTTTTATTGTTATTATTATTATTATTATTATTGTTGTTTTTATTATTATTTTTATTATTTTTATTGTTATTATTATTATTATTACTATTATTATTATTATTATTATTATTATTATTATTATAAATAAAAAAAATTTGAAATGAATAAAAGATACATATCGTTGAAATATGTTGTCTCTTGAAATATGGATATAAAATAAAAAGCTCGATTTGAATGTATGAGGGACTGGAGGGATTTGCGATCGTGTCACAGTATAACGCTTGTTGTATGGGGGTGGGAGTTTGGTCTCGACGGCAAGAGGACAACATAAAAAATTCACAAGCTTCAGGGGCTAATGGCCCGGGAACGCGTAATTTCGAATGATTTTGCGCTTTTTTTTCTTTTTTCTTTTTTTCTTTTTTCTTTTTTTCTTTTTTTTTTTTTTTCTTTTACTAGAAAGCCGAGTGTAGACCCCCGTCATGGGCTCTAAAAGCTAATGCGCTTCGCGACTTTTCACTCGCGCTTGTCTTGCTCATTTTTCTCGGCCTTTCGTCAGCTGGCGCATATTATACTTCCACTTTTTTCTTCTGACACAAATTATAATTCACAAAAAGGTGTCGACGAGAGAGAGAGAGAGAGAGACACTTAAATAACTCTTTATCCTTCTTTTTATTAATTGCGACAAAAATTGTCATTGCTAATTGCTGTCATAAAGAAATATTCAGAGATTTAATAATATTCTTCAAAAAATGAAAAATAAAGGAAAAATTATACCTAATATTTATTTAACATATAAATTTAATTTTGATCACAATTTTGAGGTTACGTTTGCCTTTTTACATGTGAATTTTGACCTAAATTTGACGATTGTGTTGTCATTTTGACCTGAAATAGTGAAATTTGACCTGCAATTTTAAGACTGTATTCGTTTTATGACTTTTTCATTTTGACCTAAATTTAAAAGTTCTATTTGTATTTTTAACTTCTACTTATTGACCTAAAGCTGAAAGTTTATATTCGTATTTTAACCTGTAATTTTTGCCCTTAAAATTAAGGCTAAGTTTCTTTACTTTTGACCTAAATCTTGTAACTGTGTTTGTTTCTCTAATTGTAAATTTTGATGTTATTTTCGCTTTTGACCTACAAATTTTAATTCAAGTTCGCATTTTTACCTGTGATTTTTGACCTACAGTTTTCGAATGTATTCGTCTATTGACCTAAAATCTTGTGGCTGTTTTTATCTCTCGACCTGCAAATTTTGAGGTTATATTTGTCTCTTGACTTAAAATCTAAATTTTGATGTTATTCTCGCTTTTTGACCTACAAATTTTAATTCAAGTTCGCATTTTTACCTGTGATTTTTGACCTATAGTTTTCGGCTGTATTCGTCTATTGACCTGAAATCTTGTGGTTGTTTTTATCTCTCGACCTGCAAATTTTGAGGTTATATTCGTCTCTTGACCTAAAATCTTGTAGCTGTGTTTATTTCTCGACTTGCAAATTTTCTGTTTATATTCGTCTCTTGACCTAAAACTATCGCACCTGAATTTTAATGTTACTTTTGCTTTTTGACTTTTCAATTTTGACCTAAATATGCTTTTTATAAATAAATAAATAAATAAAAGAATTTATAATCTTTTTATAGCAAAAACGATAAGAAAAAAAAATTTACTTTCTTAGGGAATTGAACCCACAACCTACGTACTTAAAATCCACAACACTAACCACTGTGCTACAACAGAATGATAATTTATTTTGCTTTTTCCTTTGATTTTTGTTTAAATTTACCTTTGTAATTTAATATATTATATATTAAAGAATCAAAATTCTTAAAGATTTTCTGTTTTTAATATTTCTTTTCTAAACAAATTTCTCGAATTAATTAAGAATTAAATTTAAAACGATAGAGATGAAATTTACTCTTATATTCTTAGAAATATACTTTTGTGGCGGAAAAAAAGGAGAAGAAAAAAAAGGAGAAGAAAAAAAAAGGAGAAAAAAAAGCAACTCTGTTAAGAGCAGTTAACACATTGTTCGAGTCTGTGAATGAGTTTCTCCGCGGGGTGGAATTAAATTCCGTAAAACATACACACAAGAGAGTTGTAAAGGTGCGAGACGTATGTACGTAATGTTTGCTTCAACCAAACGAAGATCTACTCGCGAAACCATTATGGATCAGCGAAGATCGTAAATTCATTGATATATTTACAGTGTAACAGCACAAACGTACAAGATTCTCTCTCTCTCTCTCTCTCTCGCACATACCAAAGTTGGATATGAGTAGAATGTGTATTTATAGCAGTCTGCTAACTGGTCCAGCCTGCATATTCTCCAATTCGAGGATCTCTATACACATACACCAAGTTACAAGAGAATGACTATTCTTTTCTCCTCTCCGAGTTTTCTTTTCTTTCTTTTTTTTTTGTCTAGCCTTCATTTTCTCCCGCTTTCTAAAACACTAAAAATAGCTTAAAGAAAAAACACAGGGAAAAAAAAAATCCTAAAGCTTTCTTTCACTCACCTTCCGGTTAAAAGTTTTGACCGCGTATATCCCGACGATTTTTGCCTGAGCACGTATTAGTTATCTTTGATGCGAATACGCGCGCGTGTCGAATCCGATCGACCGAATTGCTTTTACCGTTTTACCTCGACGGCATTTCAATGCAAATAGATTTTGAAATGGGGGGGAGGGGAGAGGGCACAGGAGAGGATGATGGAAGTGAAACAATTTTTCACTCGTTCTCGATGTATTATTGTTTCGGTTCGGTCATTTTGAGCTCTCTGAAAATTTCCTACTGTGAAATTGCGTCGAATATGTATTCGCGTATACCAAAAACCAATGAAATCAACTGTTTTCAAAACGTTTTCCGGATCAAATTGCTTTCCTTTTGTGTAAATGTAACGAGAGGGAATTTAAAAATTTGACACAATAGAAACATGTCGACATTTAATGAGATTCCGTTTCAAATCGACAAAATTTTCATTTTATCAATAAAATGTTTCACATTTTTCTTTCTCAGTCATCTTTATATATGTTGACATTCTATTTTTTATATTTGCTTTTTGAAATTCATGTGTAAAAATTGCCAAGGTATACCTTAAATCATTATTGGGCCTAAAATGGCCCTACCCAGAACATTTGGTCCTAATTTGGCTCTACCTAAAGTAGTCAAATTATTTAAACAAATAATTAATGTTACAACCATTGTTAGAATAATCATTTCATATTCATTTTTATCTGGGGTGCGATTTTATAATTTGACTTTGACTTTGACTTTGACTTTGACTTTGACTTTCGATATTGACTTTGACTTTCACTTTCACTTTCACTTTCGATATTGACTTTGACTTCACTTTCAATTTGACTTTAACTTTGACCTTCACCTTGAGTTTGATTTTCACTTTGACTTTGACTTTCACTTTGACAAATTGAAATTTTATGAAACTACAATTAGAAAAATTGTTTGTGACATCAACAAATATTTTTGACTTTGACTTTCACTTTAACTTTCACTTTGACTTTCACTTTGACAAATTGAAATTTTATGAAACTACAATTAGAAAAATTGTTTGTGACATCAACAAATAATTTTTTGTCATTATTTGTGTATATTATAAATTACATGATTACATTACAGTATTTAATTAATGTAAGTAATGACGATACAAAGGAGTAAACGATCACTCCGTGTCATCCTGACTCGGAGTGATCGTTTACTTCAGTTTTTTTTAATTAATTTGACAACCTAGTGATAAATTCGTTTATATCATTATAGTAATTTTAGTTCGGGTCATCTTCAGAGGAGAGAATAACGTCAATTTTGAATTTTTAATCAATGTACTGACAGAAAAATTTAATTTTATTTATATTCAGCTACCTGTATTTAATGAAATGGCAATTACTGAATTATTCATAAATCCATAAGTCAGTCAGTCGTTGAGAGTATAATTATAAAGTTATTATCTCTTTTAATGAAAGCTTTTTGTAATAATTGAGACATCTTATTTTAGAAGTTTGATTTTTGTCCTCGTAATTTAAATGTCAATTTCGACTCTCTCTTTAAAATGGGTATAATTTTGTGAAAAATTGTTAGTAAATTTTTTACGATCACTCTGATATTTTTAAAACTCTCAATAATCCCTATATATCTCTCTCAACCGCGCGAGAAAATAACGTCAAGCGTGAAATAATGCCGTTAATATGATTCGTTTCAAATTTTGTCGCACCAATATTAAACAAAACTTAATTAATCAACTTTCGAAATTTAATATCCATCGGTAAATAAATTCAATTTGGAAAAATTTTTCATTTAACCTTGCAATTATCAAATTATTTTTTCTTTGATCCAGGGGTGCGATTTTGTAATTTCACTTTGACTTTCGATTCGATATTGACTTTGATTTTGTATTAACTTTGAATTTGATTTTGTATTTGACTTAGACCTAAACTTTGACTTTGACTTTAACTTTGATTTTGACTTTGATTTTGTATTCGATTTTGACCTAAACTTTGCCTTTGACTTTGATTTTGTATTTGACTTTGTCCAAACTTTAACTTTATTTTGTATTTGATTTTGACCTAAACTTCGACTTCGACTTTGATTTTGTATTTGACTTTGACCTAAACTTTTCCTTTGACTTTGATTTTGTATTTGACTTTGTCCAAACTTTAACTTTGATTTTGTATTTGATTTTGACTTAAACTTCGACTTCGACTTTGACTTTCATTTTGTATTTGACTTTGTCCAAACTTTAACTTTGATTTTGTATTTGATTTTGACCTAAACTTCGACTTCGACTTTGATTTTGATTTTGTATTTGACTTTGACCTAAACTTTGCCTTTGACTTTGATTTTGTATTTGACTTTGTCCAAACTTTAACTTTGATTTTGATTTTGTATTTGACTTTGTCCAAACTTTAACTTTGATTTTGTATTTGATTTTGCCTTTGACTTTGATTTTGTATTTGACTTGTACTTGACTTTGATTTTGACTTTGAACTTGATTTTGACTTTGATTTTGACTTTGACTTTGACTTTGACTTTGACTTCGACTTTGACTTTCATTTTGTATTTGACTTTGTCCAAACTTTAACTTTGATTTTGTATTTGACTTTGACCTAAACTTTGACTTTGATTTTGATTTTGTATTTGACTTTGACCTAAACTTTGCCTTTGACTTTGATTTTGTATTTGACTTTGACCAAACTTTTACTTTGATTTTGTATTTGATTTTGACCTAAACTTCGACTTCGACTTTGACTTTGATTTTGTATTGGACTTTGTCTAAACTTTAACTTTGATTTTGACCTAAACTTCGACTTCTACTTTGACTTTGACTTTGACTTTGACTTGAACTTTGCCTTTGACAAATTGAAATTTGATGAAACTACAAAGGAGTTTCTGTATGAGATAAAGTCAGAGTCAAAGTCAAAGTCAAAGTCAAAGTCAAAGTTAAAGTCAGAGTCAAAGTCAAAGTCAAAGTCAGTGTTAAAGTCAAAGTCAAAGTCAATATCGAATCGAAAGTCAAAGTGAAATTACAAAATCGCACCCCTAAGATGTACTTTGTAGTGAATTATATTCGGATAGAATTCATCGAAATGGGAAAATATATTTTTGAATAATTAAATGCGATAAATAGAATAGAAAAAGAATAAACAGAGAAAAACTCTTCGACTAAAGGAAAAAACATTAAAACGAAAGGTGCGAAGGGGAGGAGTTAATTATTGTGAAGAGAGTGAAATATATATATTTCTTGCTCTGCAGTAAGACAGTCGGTATTTCCATTTCAACGATTGGACGTGTGCGGTGCTAGGAATCGCCGCAGCCGCAGCGACGGCAACGACAGATGGAGATCCGTGATTTCACATGCGGAACCAGGTTGCAGGGGGGTCGCCGCGTGTTAGGGACGCGCCGCGTGTCAATTAAGTGGCTCTGACCGATGAGATACGGGGTCTCCTTTCCATACGGATATGCATTCAGTTGGCTGCTCGCTCACTAACTCACTCTGTTTGCCTATCTCGCGTGTACTGTATGGAACATTAATGGCAGTAAACCCTTCCAAGGTTTACTCCGTAAAGATACTAACCAACTTGACCTTCAATTCTTTCTATTTAAATGGTGGTGGCTTCATTAACTTTCGACATTGATACTATCCAAAACATTCAAATTAAATTATTGCGTCCTTGCTTTCACTGTATTTAAATATATTTAAATATTATTTACTCTGTGATAAATCATACACTGTAAACTTAAAAGTACCCAATTGATACCAAAAGTACAAAATTGATCCAAACATTTGGAATCAGTTTGATACCAATTTGATCAAAAAATTTGGAATTTGACAGTTTTGGTATCAATTTGATACTTTTAAGTTTACAACCTAGATAATCTAATTTTATTTATTTAAATGGAAGCTAACAACAAAAAACCACATGTTTTACATGAAACTGACAACTTAACTTTATACGTAAAGTTCCGAGTTTTTCTATGACGACAAAATCAATTTCATCAAAATGACGTCAACAGTTTCCATGAGTTAGACCTGAGGTGATGAGGGAACTATGTGGCATGAAAGAATGAATAGGCCACAAATCGAAAGCACAAAAGATGTAGGACTTGTATTGACACTAAAGGCTGAAGATAATACAGCCTTACGGGTGGGGAGGGGAGGGGTTCTATATACATACACTCGTGAACATGTAATATCCTTACAAGTGGAATACATCGCAAGTATCATGACGAGAAAATGAAGAGGGGTTGAAGTGATGAGAAACTAAGCGTGTTACCTATTTATGATATTTTACACTATGCAGTAAATTTCAATCTTATCTGGTATAAGTAATCGACATTCTTATCCCCTTGATATTCGTAACATAACATTTCTTTTTTCAAAAATTTTTAAACCTCAAGTGATGGAATTATAAAAGACTATATTAAATAGCGTATATCTAAAATCTAATAAATCGAAATTTAATAAAATAGATGTTTTAAATGACGCTCCACGGTGAAAGGGACCTAATGTTGAAAAAATGTTTGGTTATGTTTGTTAATTTTGAAGTGGAAATCACGATGAAAGGAACCTAATGTTGAAAAAATGTTTGGTTATGTTTGTTAATTTTGAAGTGGAAATCACATAAAGGGGATTAACTCTCAGTGGATTAACTCTCTACCTACCTTTGTAGGTACAAACTAATGATATTAAAATCTTCATTATATCTAAAATTGTCAATAAAAATTATTTTTGGATTATAGAAAATTTAAAAAGGCTCCATTAATCAAGGTAAAACGATCATAAACATAACCCAAAGACATTTTTGTTGTGCAGCCATCTTACAAACAGACGTTTACAGCGATCGACGCGCCACACTGTAACTCTGCAATCCTTGTTACCTACCGTCGATAATAAATCATCGATCACCAATGCGTAAATCAATGTTTTCAACAGGCCAATTGCAATTCAGTTCTTAAATTACATGATAAAAGAAAATGTCATTTGTTTCTTTCCTAACTCTATAACCTTCCTCCCAGCCCCTCTCGGACCAGACTAATCCCCCCCCCCCGTTTGATAATTGGAAAAAAATTCCTATTGACTAAAGTAACATTAATCGTGAAATAAAAAAACAAGCAAAACATATTTTGTTTCGTACGCTAATGAGGAAATAAGAAAAAAAGGATCGAATGTAAAAGGATCGTGAAGAAAATCTTCGACATCAGCGTTAAAATTCCTTGGAATTGTTGCGCGGGTCACTTCGTAGAAAAATACGAAAAAGAGAGGTTACCGGACCGTCCCGATTTATGGCGGACAGAATCTATATACGCCACACGAAGATCGTGCCGTGATGATGCGGTAGATGAGGTCTTCACGTGGCCCTATGTACTCTCTTCTTTGGGATGAAGCAACTGGGACTGTGTCCGATCCTTGGAAGGAAGTAACGAGTTCGTATTGGTAAGAACGCGTTTTTGCGCAGCGCCCATAGTATATATATGCGGTAGTAGGAAAGTAAACTTCTATACGGTGGTCTTTTAAGTTGTGTTCAAGCAGTCAGACTGCCAAGCGAGAAGCATCTACCTTGGGAGAAGAAGCTACAGCTAAAGAAAGGTTTAAGGGACTGGGAAGGGGGGGATAGTTTGCTCTGGATTCCAAGCGTGACCTCCGCGCTGACCCGACAAGGAACATCTCCACGCATCTCTCTGCCCTCCGCAATTATATCCCCCACCTCACTTCTACCCCTCTCCCAATCCCGGACCGATCGGTACCTCTAGTATCATACCTTACCTACGGACAACGTACGTAAGCATTGAAGCACTTTACTTCGTCCCTTCTAGGCATTATTCAACGCAACCAACATCCGCGTACGTATTGAGATCAGATTAAACGGACGGACGTATAAACTCTCGGCAGGCTTCTCAAGAATCTAAATCCTTGTTCTCACTCTTTCTGTGCTATCATATGTCCAATTACATTGGAAAAAACCCCAGTTGGCAATTTTGATGACGAACAATATTAGTTACATCTGCTAATCACTAATCACTAATCACTAATCATTGTCCGTAGCAACAACTGCAATCCACAAATTCGGGGCAAATTCTCTCACATACCGCCCAAATGCACTTCCCTACTTCAGAAAAAAAGAAATCCATCCAATCCATTTGCCTAACTTTCTGTCTAAGGAAAAATCATCATCCAAAATCGTCTATTCCTTTATTCTCGACTCTGATCAAAAATTTACTATATGAACCACAATTGGGTTACCAGCAGACTAGAAACATCAATACGAGATTAATTCAATTTAATAATATATGTCAAGTCAACATAACTCACTGCCCTCAGGAGAAAAAATATTTTTAATTCTTTTTATCATCCCTAACAGCAAGGGATATTTCAGGATATCCTACGGACGTCTTTGGCGTATCCGGAAATTAGGATATACATAAATCGTCCGTAGGATGTCCATGGACATCCCTGGGATATCCTAAGAATATACTAATTTCTTCGGACCAATGGTTAGCTCTTGGATATCCTAAATATCCGGATGCTGTTAGGGATTAGTTTTAGTGGAGCAAATAAATAACAAAGAATACACTTCCAATTGGATAAAGTGAAAATAAATCAATTTCTATATACCATCGTGAAGATTGTCGCACTCTGTGGAAATCGAAAGATCTAGAGAGATTTTCTTCGAGAGATTCCTGATGTTTGAATAGAACATTCAATCTAGTTCGAACCTCAAGCGACGTGACCTCGCTACGCATATGTCCGCACTGTCTACTCTATCCTATCGAAAGGACCCTCCTGTTGGTGGATTCGACATCACGTTGGAAAGCAAGGGACTTTAATTGACTGTAATTTGCGTGGCGGAACATGCCACGACGCCAAAGACTGTAAACAACTCTTGGTGGTATCCTTAGTCAGTGTAGGGTCACCAACCTCATCCGCAATCGCAATGGGAAACAAGTGAGTAAGAAGAAGATGAAGAAGAAGACGAAGAAGAAGATGAAGACGAAGAAGAAGAAAGAGGTAACCTTAACCCTGAGATTGCCTGCTTTTCTGTCCACCAGTTCGTTTTGATACGCAAACCACACGCACACAATTATTTCTCTGTTTTAAAAACCAAAAAAGCTGGCAATTATCCGCAAAAATTACGTATTCGATAAATTAAAGCTTTAAATATATCTGCTACATTACAGTTCAGGAGTCGTCAACAAGAGAAGAAACTGAGTGCGTTACGCGACTAGTAATCCACAAAGGACTTTTCATAAGATATTTATCACTCAACCTGTAACCGGACCTATTTATACCTTTACAATTTAAAAAAATTCCTTTATTTTCTCATATTTAGAGAGCAGAATATATTGAGGAGTTAGAGATCCTCTAGGAAGAGTTGAGACAAGTTTCCCTTTCCATTACGATTGCGGGGAAAAAGGAATCAGAAATTGACGAAAAAGCACGGTGAATTTTCAAAAGCAATCTTTAAATGTTGTTTATCTCTTGCTAAACTCTTGTACCTAGTGTTGCGTATTTTATTCAATTAAAAAAAATATTGCGAGGAACATATTTTAAGTGTTTCCAAAATGTCCAAATTTACGATGAGATGAGAATTTTCTTCTAGTAGGAATTTCCTTAAAGTTTTCAGTGAAGTTTCCTTAAAGCTTCCAATAAAAATTTCCCTAAAGTTTTCAACGATGTTTCCCTAATGCTTCTAGTGGAAATATCCCTAAAGTTTTTATAGTAAGTTTCCCAAAGCTTCCCTAAAGATTCCAATAAAGCTTCCAAGTTTCCCTAAAGCTTTCAGTGAAGGTTCCAGTGACAGCTACCCTAAAGCTTTTAGAGAAAGCTTCCTTAAAGGTTATTGTGGAAATCCCATTAGTTTTGGTAGAGTATTGATTAGGAACTCGGAAATAATAAAATCTAGAATCGCTAAGTCACTAAAACTAATTGTTTCCTAGCATTGTTACTTTAAACTTGATCATCTCTAAACTGTATTTTCAAAATCTGCTCGTGTTGTATATCAACAATTTATTGGTAAATTTAACCGAAACTTGGGGAGGTTTTTCTCTATATTATTATCGGAAGTATAAGCCAAAATTTTATAAAGTATCGCTTAAATAAATTATACAATTTTAGAATAAAAATTGTCGAAAATATAGTAGAAAATTTGAACATTTTGATTAAAGAGCCTGCCTAGTTTCTAATTTTTTAAAGTTTTTAAAGTAACTATCACTCAAATAAATTATAAATAAATATTATATTATATAATATTATATTATATTATAAATAATTTTATAAATATAATATTATAAGAAATACTTAATATTTGGACATTTGTAAAAAAATTTTCTATTCGCTTACCGGAACCGCATTCTCAGCAACAACTGCAATCCACAAATTCTCTCACATACCGCCCAAATGCACTTTCTTACTCCAGAAAAAAAGCTAATCCATATACAGAGGCCACCACTCTTTCCTGTCCATCAACCTGAAACATTAGGGGAAAAAATGTTTATTATTAATAATTTATTAATTTACATCAAGAAATATCAAATTGAAATTCCAAATTTTTTGATCAATTTGATACTTCTAAGTTTACAGTGATATATATTAACATTAATCTGGAATTAGATTCTTACAATACTTGCTGAAAATAGTTATAGAAAATACGATAAAAGTCAAATGGAAAAAAAAAAATTACTTCTATTTTTTTCCCAAGAGAAAGGGGTTAAATTCAGAAAAATATGAAACGACTTAATTCCGTCGATAGTTGTTTGATATACTCAAGCTTATACGGATAAAACTGAAAGTAGCTCAGTAGTTTGTTACAGAAGCTGGTAAACGATGAAAAACAAAAGTCAAGAGCCTTTTAAAGGGTCTATTAATGTCGGACGTATTTTTCTCCGAGGGCGTAATTACAGGTCTCTTTTAGTGATCCGAGTTTTTCACCGCGTTTCCGCCACTTTTAAAAGAGATCTAACAGTATAATATCCAGGTGGTACTATTTGCAACTTCCACGCTTTTTTTTAATTCTTCTAAATAAACCGACAAAAGCGATGAATAAGAACATGCTCAAGATGTATAAAGTACTTAATCATTAAGTTTTTTTTTTTTTTGCAAAATTGATATTTAAATTTATATTCTAGATAATATTTCCCATCATGAAAATTAACTACATATAGTAAACACAGAAAACCTAAAGGGAATTGTATTTGACTTTGTCCAAACTTTAACTTTGATTTTGTATTTGATTTTGACCTAAACTTCGACTTTGTATTTGACTTTGACTTTGACTTTGACTTTGACTTTGACTTTGACTTTGACTTTGACTTTGACTTTGACTTTGACTTTGACTTTGACTTTGACTTTGACCTAAATTTTGCCTTTGACTTTGTATTTGACTTTGACTTTGACTTTAACTTATTCAGAAACTCCTTTGTAATTCCATATCATTTCAATTTATCAAAGTCAAAGTCAAAGTCAAAGTCAAAATCAAAGTCAAAGTTAGTGTCAAAGTCAAAATCAAAGTCAAAGTTAGAGTCAAAGTCAAAGTTAGAGTCAAAGTCAATGTCAAAGTCAAAGTGAAAGTGAAAGTCAATATCGAATCGCAAGTCAAAGTCAAAGTCAAAGTCAAAGTTAATGTCAATGTCAATGTCAATGTCAAAGTCAATGTTAAAGTCAAAGTGAAAGTGAAAGTCAATATCGAATCGAAAGTCAAAGTCAAAGTCAAAGTCAAAATCAAAGTCAAAATCAAAGTTAAAGTCAAGGTCAAAGTCAAAGTCAAAGTTAATGTTAAAGTGAAAGTGAAAGTCAATATTGAATCGAAAGTCAAAGTGAAATTACAAAATCGCACCCCAGTATAATTTTGCATGTTTTTGATCCCTTAAGGTTTTTCTGTGCTAACTTATTGGAATTGAATGAACTTATTAAGAAATAATGGATTTTATTTTTCAAAATAAAATTGTAATTTTGAAATAAAGGAATAATTTATCTTGTTTCAGTATAAATATTTAATGATGGCTTCGAAAAAAAGGCATAAATTTATTTTATGACTTTGCACTTTTCACCCTTTCTGGTGGTTATTTTACGTACCGAGCCAAAATCGCTTATGGCTTGAAGACACGCAATATGAAGGTAGAAAATCGTCTGTCTT